>ML685969.1:863284-884921 GCA_007922175.1 Pelusios castaneus
TCCTACCACTCTGTAACTTTCCTATCTTCAAAGCGTCTGACGAAGTGGGATTTTCTCCCACGAAAACTCATGCGATAAATAAATCTGTTAGTCTTTAAAAGTGCCACAGGACTCTCTTGTTTTTCTACAATAGACTAACACGGCTACCCCTTTGGAATTTGACTTCTTACTCAAGTAAGAGTAATTTATTATTATGTAATTTAGTGTTATTATTATCATCATTATATGTGTTTATAGGGGTTATATGTGTTTATGGCTGGTGGGGGAGCATGGTTTGCTTAGTGTTAATTAGTGGGGCTTTCACTAAAACAGTTGGGAACCCCTGCTCTAGACCTTGGTAATTATAAACCAATTGGCTTGGCATCAATTCTGAGTAAAATAATGGAAAAATTGATATGGAATTAAATAAAGAATTAAAAGATGGGAGTTTAGTTATTGCCAGTCATCATACTTTTATGGAAGGTAAGGTCTTGTCAAAAAAACAATTTCATTTTTTGATGACTGAAAGATTGGTTGATAAAGTTAACTGGGTAGATGTAATATACTTGGCCTTTTGTAAATTGCATATCATTATGATTAAAAAATTAGCAAAATACAAGATCAATAAAGCTCACATTAAATGAATTAAGAACTGGTAAATGAGAGATCTCAAAAAGTAGTTGTAAATGGGGAATCATCACTGAATGGGGATGTTTCTAGTTAGTTTCCACAGGGATTTGCACTAGGCAAAACACTATTCAATATTTAAAAAAAATCAGTGATCTGATAGTAAATATAAAATAATGGCTGATAAAGTTTGTAATGTCCCAAAGACTGCTAGAGTAGTAAATAATGATGAGGACAGTGAAGTACACAGAGAGAACTGAACTTTGCCTAGTCAAACTAAATGTTTTCTAATACAGCCAAATACAAGGACAAACATCTAGAAGCAAAGACTGCTGGTCATACTATAGAATAAGGGTCTATATCCTGGAAAGCATTGATTCTGAAAAAGATTTAGGGGTCATAGTAAAAGCAACTCAACAGGAACTCCCAGTGCAGTGCTATGAAAAAAAAGAGCTAAATGCAATCTTTGGATGCAAAGAGGAGAGTAGCGACTAGCAAGTAGGAGCAGGGAGGTAATTTTACCTTTAAAAAGCATAAGTGAGACTGATGCTAGAATACACTTCCCAATTCTGGTATCCATGGCTATGTTTACATTAGAAAAAGTTAGGTCAACTTTGTTAAGTTGACTTAATAAGGTCGACTTTAAATCGACTTAAAGTCGCCCTTATTAAGTCGACTTAAAGTGGTTACCCTGAATGGGGACTTAGTAAGTCGATCTCACTGCCCTTAAATTGACTTAATAAAATCGATTTAAGGGTTAATCCATGTCCACACTGTGCTTAAATTGACCTAAGGAGTGAACTTAAGGGTTAGGTTGACCTAACCAGCGGTTCTTACTAAGTCGACCTAAGCTTTCATTAAGTTGACTTAAGGAATTTCTTAAGCTGACTTAATGAAAGTCCAGTGTGGACGGGGAGTAATTTAGGTCGATTTAAGGATACTTAAGTCGACCTAAATTGCCAGTGTAGACATACCCCATGTTTTCTAAAGGATGCTGAAAGACTGGAGAGGGAGCGAAAGAGAACCATAAAAATGATTCATGTCATGGAGAAAATGCTTTTCACTGGGAGACACAAAGACCTCCATCTGTTTAGTTTATTTAAAAGACTGAGTGGTAACTTGATTACAGTGTGTAAATACCATCACAGGGAGAAAGCACAAGGTATTAACACGCTCTTTAATCCAGCAGAGAAAGGTATACAGTGAACCAATAGATAGAAATTAAAGCTAGACAAATTTAAATGAGAAATAAGGCACAAGTTTAACCATTGGAACAAGCTACCAAGGGAAGTGGTAGATTCTCCATCTCTTGTTGTCTTCAGTTCAAGACTGGATGTATTCTGGAAAATATGCTTTAATGTATATATAAGTTATTAGGCTCAGTGTACGGGTAACTGGGTGAAGCTCTATGGCCTGTGATATGAAGGAGGTTAGATTAATGGTCTAATGGTCCTTTTTTACCTTAAAATCTATTAGTCTGTTGTGGCAAACTAACATGGGTCCTGTGCTTCAGGTAGTGGCAGCCAGCTAAGGCACAGTTCTCACACCTCCAAACCCCCAGTGCCATGGATCCTCAGTCCCACCTAGCTTGGGGCTGGACTTTCTGCCCTACAGGCCGTTTGGCCTGAGGTCCTAAGGCCTGTCTAGGCAAACTTGCCCTGACTGCCTGTTCCTCCTAGGTGCTGTCAGTAACAGCTACTGGTCAGCTCTCCTCCACTCTTCTTCACTCTGTTCTCCTCCACACACAAAATTTTTCTCCTACCTCCACCTCAATCTCCACCTCCAAACACCATACCCAAACTCTCTCACTGCCTGGCTGCTACAGGGGCTTTTTATCTTCTACCCTAAATTGGAGTCAGGTGCTCCAATTGACCTTAGATGCCTTAATTAGAATCAGGTGCTTTAGTTGGCTCAAAGCAGCCCCACGCCAGCTACCCTGGGAACAGGGCCTTGTTGAGCCTGGGTCTAATATATCTGCCTTCCAACACCCTCCTGTGGGTGGGCGGCGGCAACTCTGGACACGAGCCGGGCCCTTCCTGTGGATCGCCCCAGCTGCGGCAGGCATCGCCCGCCTCTCCCCCTCCGCGCGGACAGGGGGGGCCGGCGTTCCGCCTCGGCCGGCGCCTAGCAGCTGACTTAGAACTGGTGTGGACCAGGGGAATCCGACTGTTTAATTAAAACAAAGCATCGCAAAGGCCCGCGGTGGGTGTTGACGCGATGTGATTTCTGCCCAGTGCTCTGAATGTCAAAGTGAAGAAATTCAATGCAATGCGGGTAAACAGCGGGAGTAATTATGACTCTCTTAACGTGTACACAGGGACAAGGCTGTGGAGTACCAGTGCCTACAATGTGGGAAACAGGAACCTTGAGTGCACAGTATCCTCTGTCATATTCCCAAATGTAAAGGTCCAAAAATGCAAGAACCAGAGGGCGATTGGCTATGCTCGGTGTGCGAGAAGCAGCTTCGGACTAAGTTGGGACTTTCCCAACATAAAAGATCAGCCCATCCTGCAGTACGTAATGTTGAGCGCATCGAGGCTTGTCAGCCTAAGCCGAGTTCGCAGCGGGGCAAACATAAGAGCTGTTGGACGGATGAAGAAGTGGCCCTACTCAAGGACCTCGAGATATTATATTTGGGACATAGGTGTATCAATAAAATGATTGCCGATGACATGAGGACCAAAACGGCCAAACAAGTGGGTGACAAGCGAAGATTGTTGGGGGTATCGAAAAAGAACATTGCTGCAATCGTCAAACCAGGACCTGGAGTGCAAAAGAGCACACTAGAAATACAATCTTTAGAACCGAAGGCTAAAACTGGGCTTACGAGTGCTTATAAACAGGAAATCGAAAAATATCTCCGGAGTTTGGGGAATTTGAATGGCAACATGCCCCAAAAGACCTATCCAGATTTTGCTGATAACATCTTTCGTGCTTGGATCGATGGGAATCCTGAGCTACATGATCAAATTGAACATACTTCCAGTGATGTGCTCTCCACTTTTTCAATATCTAAATCTGAGCCGAGAAAAAGGGATAAAAAGAAGGCCGAAACTGGTAACTCGGGAAAGGAAAAAGCTTGGATGAGAAAGAGAGCTGTCGAGCGAGGCACCTATCTAAGATACCAATGTCTTTTTGATCGAGATAGGTGTAAACTCGCATCTATCATCCTTGATGGGACCGAACGTCTCCAGTGTACAATTCCACCTGAGGAAGTCCAACGTGTTTATAAGGATAAATGGGAGACCTGTACACCGTTTAAGGGATTGGGCCAATTTACATCCCATGGTAAAGCTGATAATACAGCATTCGACCTGTTAATATCGAAAAAGGAAGTGGTTAAAAATATGAAGGAGATGACTATCAATTCCTCTTCTGGTCCTGATGGAATTACCATGAGTGAGTTGTTGGGGGAAGATCCTGATGGCGAAAAATTGGCCGGGTTATTCAACATGTGGTTGGTCACTGGGTATATTCCAGAGGGTGTCAAGGAATGTAAATCCATCTTGATTCCCAAAACGATGGAATCTGAAGCCTTAAAAGATCTGGGAAATTGGAGGCCAATTACTATTGGATCAATTGTGTTGCGGTTATTTTCAAGAATTGTGACAACCAGGTTGGCTAAAGCATGCCCGATTAACGAAAGGCAGAGGGGCTTTATAGTGGCATCTGGCTGCTCAGAAAATCTTAAAGTCCTGCATCTATTGACAAGAGATGCTAAACGATCTAAAAAGCCTCTGGGAGTCATTTTTGTCGATATCGCTAAAGCATTTGACTCAGTTTCCCACGATCACATCATGTGGGTCCTCCGTGAGAGAAACCTTGACCAACACATGGTGAATATTATTAGGGACTCTTATAAGAACATTACAACTCGGATAAAGGTAGATAAAGAGTCTACGGAATTTATTGCCATTAATGTCGGTGTCAAACAAGGAGACCCATTGCCACCACTGTTATTTAATCTTGCGCTTGATCCATTAATTTCTAAATTGGAGAATTCCGGAATGGGCTATTTATATGGAGATAAAAAGATCACTGCACTTGCCTTTGCGGATGATTTGGTCATGTTGAGTGAGTCTTGGGAAGGTATGAGAACTAATATTGAAATTTTGGAAGCCTTCTGTGAATTATGTGGCTTGAAGGTGCAAGCGCGAAAATGTTATGGTTTTTTCTTAAGCCCGACTCATGATTCATTTACAATCAATAATTGTGAAGCCTGGAAGATTGTGGATGATAATCTAAATATGATCACTCCAGGTGATTCAGAGAAACATCTAGGGCTAAAAGTCGACCCTTGGATTGGCTTTTCTAAACCTACATTGTCGAATAAACTTGATACCTGGCTTGAGAGGATTACAAGGGCTCCTCTCAAACCACCACAGAGGCTGGAAATTTTAAACACTTTTACTGTTCCGCAACTCATTTACCTTGCTGATCATACGGATTGTAAAAAGACCATGCTACCATCACTTGATAGTTGTATAAGGAGAGCTGTCAAGGAGTGGTTGCACCTTCCGGTTGGTACATGCGACAGCTTCCTTTATAGTAAAACAAGGGATGGAGGACTTGGGGTAGCAAGACTTGCGAGCCTCATTCCCTCTATTCAAGCAAGGCGATTGCATAGAATTGTGCATTCACAGGATGAAACGATTCGATATATAGCACTGATCAGTGGCATTAATGAAGATTTCCAAAAGTTGTGGGTAACAGCTGGCGGTGATGAGAAGAAAATCCCAGTTATCACCGACTTGGTCTATATTGATTACAAACTCCCACAGGGTATCCTGGAGGAACTAACTGAATGGGAGAGGCCAAGATCAAGAGCTGTTTACCCAATGCCCTGCAACTGGAGGAAGAATGAATTCATACAGTGGAAGACTCTGCAATGCCAGGGCAGTGGTATAGAGCATTTTGAGAATGATCCAATTAGTAATCATTGGATAGGAAATAACAGAGGATTCTCTGCACGCCATTACATCTTGGCGCTTAAATTACGATCAAACGTGTATCCCACCAGAGAGTACCAGGGGCGCGGCAAGAACAATACTCCTGTTAGCTGCAGGCATTGCCCAGCTCAATATGAATCTCTGTCGCATATTTTAGGACAATGTCCAGCAGTCCAAGAAGCTCGAATAAGAAGACATAACAAGCTATGTAAGCACCCTAAACACGAAGCGAAGAAACAGAAGTGGACCGTCTATCAAGAACCGCAATTTAAAACAGAAGATAATGAACTAAGGAAGCTGGACCTGGTGTTCGTCAAGGAGAAGAAAACCTTGGTGGTTGATGTGACTGTTCGATTTGAATATAAAGAGAAGGTCTTCGAAGAGGCAGCGACAGAAAAGATTCAACACTACAAATCACTGACCGCCCAAATTCGAAAATTGACCGGTGCAGATGAGGTGGAGTATTATGGTTTCCCACTTGGGGCAAGAGGAAAATGGCCTGGGACCAGTGAAAAAGTGCTTGTAGCACTAGGACTTACAGATTCTCAACAGAGATGGGCTGCTAGATTTTTCAGCCGAAGAACCCTTTTATATTCTCTCAATGTATTGAATATCTTTGCATCTATTGGTAAAAACAAATCGGCCTTTGTATAAAGAAGATCTTGATAAGGGAGGATACAGATGGGAATCTTGTAATGATTAAAACAAATCATGACCGGGATCACCTGACTTGACATGAGGGTTGGACAGGCCACCCAGGGTACTTCGTACTCCAAATAACCTGTAAAAGAAACCCACAAGGGTTTGGGAAATAGCCAAATGCCTCGTCATCTAATTAGTGACGTGCATGAATGGATGAACAAGATTCCCACTGTCCCTACCTACTATCTAGCGAAACCACAGCCAACGGAACGGGCTTGGCAGAATCAATGGGGAAAGAAGACCTGTTGAGCTTGACTCTAGTCTGGCACTGTGAAGAGACATGAGAGGTGTAGAATAAGTGGGAGGCCTCCGGGCCACCGGTGAAATACCACTAGTTTTATCGTTTTTTCACTTACCCGGTGAGGCTGGGGGGCGAGCCCCGAGGGGCTCTCGCTTCTGGCTCCAAGCGCCCAGTGGGAAAAAAAAGCCACCCTCCTGTAGCCATCAGGCCTGGCTCTGTCATACTACTTTCACTGAAAGCATTTTGTAGAGAAGGCCCAACACCTTTTGTACAGCCAAACATAACTTTTTGGCAGGGAACATGCAGGGAAGTAGCTGTGCATAACTGTTGTCAATGCTAACAAGAACTGTACCTTATGCAAGATGAGAACTCTTCGTACAAAGGATAAAAGTGTTAGACAAGATGGCGTATAAATGAAAGCAAACAATGACCTTGTAAACAACCAGGACCAAATTCAGCCTTCAGCTATTCACAGGTCTAGATGACGGCAGACTCTGGCCCAAGCTCTCTCTCTTTCAGCTTCTGTGTCTGTTACTTGGTAAGTCTAATACACCTATCATGGCATCTAGGCCAGTGGTTCTCAACCACTGGGTCAGGACACATTATTGTATTGCCAAACAGTGGTAAGTGTGTCGCAGAGAGCTGGGGAGATAGCTGGATTTGCCCTGGGGTGGGTGGGCTGGTGTGTCCTGTAGGATCACAACACACTGCCAAGTATGTCGTGACCCGCAAAAGGTTGAGAACCACTGATCTAGGTAACAAAGGTCTTTTCTGTTCTTCTCTACATCATATAAGATGTCCATTATCCTGATCTGCACACTTAGGAATGAATCAAGTACATCCAAATCAATGGGAGTCTTTCCATTGATTTCCAACAGCTTTAGGCACTGTCCTCATTTGAAAGGGAGCCAGCAAAAACCTTGTTAATTGGAGTGTTCTCCCATGAGAAACTTTACTTGTGCGAGTAAGATCTGCAGCACTGGCTCCATGCAGAGCTGCTCAGTGTTTCAGAGTTCTTTTATGCTCCTCTAAATGAAAAATGTTCTAACTTTTCAAACTGAATTAAGGACATATAGCATGCAAACTCACTGGCTATGTATACACTTGCAAGTTAGTTCGAATTAAGGAAGCTTAATTCAAACTAACTTAAGCCTTGGTCACACTAGGCTTTCATTAGTTCGAATTAAGGGCTTCCTTAATTTGAACTAATAAATTTGATTGCTTAGTTCGAATTAATGGTTAATTCGAACTAGTTAGTTCGAACTAATCCAATGTGGCCATGTTAGTTCGAACTAACTGCTTAGTTTGAACTAATCGGCAGATTGACCTTCCTGCAACTGACTAATTCGAACTAAGCAAGTGCCCTGCATGGCCATGGCTAGTTCGAACTAGAATTCTAGTGGGACCATGCTAGTTCGAATTAAGTTAATTCAAACTAACTGAAATTAGTTTGAATTAGTTAGTTCAAATTAACTAATTCGAACTAGCTTTTGTAAATGTAGACATAGCCAGTATGTCTACATAGCAGTCATAGCCTAAAGATCTATTGGTGAATAGTTTTCAGTTTTAAATATCTGTAAAAGCATATTTTGATAGTGAGCTATAACAGATAGAAAATGACATTCCAATTTGTTGGAAAAGTAATCAGGTTTTTAAAGAACTAGTAAAAAGATACCTTCATGCTGTAGTTAACAATAGCTTCAGATAAACTACAGTGGTTTTTCCTGTCAACTTTCATACATTTCTATGAGAGATGATTTTCTTTTATAAAAGCTCCATTAAATAAGTGAAGTTAACATTTCAAAACTCTAACTGATGGCACTATTTCTCATGCCAAAAGTCAAAAGCTCTTCTTCAAGTTAAAGAGAGAGAGAGAAAGAGAGAGATCCATACATCAATGGCTGTTGGCCAAGATCATCACTGATGCAACCTCATGCTCTGTGTGTCTCTAGCCTCTGACTGCCAGAACTTTGGAGTGACAACAGGAGATGCATCACTTGATAACTGTCTTGTTCTATTCATTTCCTCTTAAGCACCTGGCACTGGCAATTGTATGAAGATAGGATACTAGGCTAGTATGACTATTCTTATATTCCATGTTCTTATATATGTTATATAAGTTATATATCAGATGTTACAATATTTACAAATAATTATGTAAATTAAGGACGAAGTATTCGGCTTCACTAAAAAAAACCCAACACCTGTTTTGTTTTATTTGCTCCTGTCATTTGGTATCCCAGCCATAGAGTGGCAATGCTGAATAATTTCTTATATAGTATTTATTATTCCTCTCCACTGCTCATAAGATATGCATTTAGAAACCTGAAAAAGAATGCCATATGGTTTTTCCCCAACTAATTTTGTCTGTTTTTAATTTAACAAAAAATTATTTCTTTCTCTTAGAAAAGCAAGTGATGTGTCAATAGGTGTTAACAAGTACCCATATGTCTGCATCTGTGGGGTGAGCAGAAATATAATTTCCACGTTAGAGCTAGTCAGAGGCATAGGATCTCTATTCCATGGGAAATTCCAACAGAAAACAAACTTTAGAAATCTTGGAATTTTTTTGCAAAAATGAAACATTTAAAAATGTTTAATTTTGACATTATCAAAGTTTTGCTTGTTTTGTTTCAGCTTTTATAATATAATATAACATAACAGAAAAGTCAAAATGATGAAGCCAAAAGAAAATGTTTGGAGCTTATTGAAATGAAGAGTATAGAGCTATGATAATTTCTCACTGAAAATTCTGATGATATTGACATGATCCCATAACGTGATTCTTGATGGAAAACTATTCTCGAAAATTTTCTATCAGCTCTGTACCATCTGTTACATTTTGGGCTCAAGAACCTGGATAGAGTCTATTTAATGTTATTTTAATTCAGGGTGCCAAATTTATCACTGGATATTCCATTGACATCAAGGATAAAATTGGTCCAGGGAACTTGTTTTTATAGATGAAGTTTTCACATGGTAGCCAATATATAACAACTCAGACCAACTAAATAACATATAGGGTCCCAACAAATGAAATACTCAGGATTAGAATCCTCTGCTAATACACAGGCAACATCATAATTTAGACTCTTGTGTTTCACTCATACCAATACATTTTGCAAAACCCTGCCTAGAGATATCTATGTACTAACCATATACTGACACTGTAAAACAAGTCTATTTGGCAGTTATATTTCATGTAAATGAGGCCAGATGCACACGTGCAATTTCCAGAGCCGTGCTAGTCTATTTCAGCAAAATAAACAAGGAGTCCTGTGGCACTTAGAGGGTGCGTCTACACTTGTAAATTAAGTCGACTTAAGCTTGCTTAAGTCGACTTAATTTACCCTGCGTCTACCCTACAGTTTCCTTAAGTCGACTTAAGCAAGTTGCTTAAGTTGACTTAAGGAAAATAAAGTCGACTTAATGAAAATTAAGTCGACTTTATAAAACCTCATTTTACTTCGACTTAAGCCTAAAGTCAACTTTTTCAAGTTGACTTAGGCCAGTGTAGCCCTGGAGTAGTCCTAAATCGACTTAGGACTACTCCAGGACTCCACCACTGCCCTCCCTGCCAGGAGGGGGCACAGGGGGAGCCTGGCATGCCCCCCCACAGGGCAGGGCAGACCCCTGCCCATCCTGCTCCTATGCCCTGCCAGGGTCCCTGTCCCCCTTTGCCCCATTGTACCCATGTACAATGGAGCAAAGGCTGAGGCCCCTGGCACTGGGCAAGGGGTACCCCCCCTGCCCCCGTGGACCTGCCCTAGGTCCCCCTAGCCCCTAGAAGTCGACCTAGGCATCCAGTGTGGACGCTCTAGGTCGACTTTGTAAGTTCCCCCCAAAGTTGACTTTAAATTTAGGTGTAGACATGTTAAGTCGACTTAACTAAGTTAGTTAAGTTGACTTAGCTAAAGTAGACCTAAATTTACAAGTGTAGACATAGCCTTAAAGATTAACCCATCTTCATATCACTTCTTGTTGTGGGCCAGCCTTTGCTACTTGATCTCATAGCACAACTATGATGGGGCAGTAATAGCTGGGGGCAGAAATGGTAGGAATTATTTACTATACCTGTATTTTTGCTGTTTTGTAAAATTAATCAATATAAATATACTTTGAATATTTCCAGATTTAAAACAGTTGTGTTGTCTTAAAAATCACTTCTGAGTGTCAAGAAAACCTCGAGTGGTATCAATAACACATAGTGGACTTCCTGTCCCATATGTCATTTTTGGTAATTCTGTTCTATTCTATTTAAAATATAAATCAAAGTGATTTACATAAGCACAAAACAACCACATATACCACTGTAGTTAATGAAAGCTGAATATGCTCAGTACCTCTAAAAAAAGTGCTTTCTAGTAGGCCAGGCACTAACTGATGTGACCAAGATCTGTCACGTATTTGTACTCTCATTCTCTTACCAGTAGGAGAAGTGTGTACAGCGGAGTGTCCTGTTTAAGTAGGAGTCTATTTATTTATTTAAATATACATGTTGCTATGTGTTTAAGATATTGAAGGCAAGGTCAAAAAATACATCATGCACTTGGAGCAGAAAGTGGTGAAGTTTGTCTTTGGCTTCTTCAGAGGTTCATTCAGCCATCTCAGATTGGCTCTGAAAAGGTTCTGTCTCCTGCACAAATCAGCATCACCCTTATAGTAGAAAGTTCCATTGTGCTAGAGGAAGGTCAACAGACTCATAGACTCTAAGGTCAGAAAGGACCAGTATGATCATCTAGTCTGACCTCCTGCACAATGCAGGCCTCAAACCATCACCCACCCACTCCAGCAATAAGCCTCTAACCTATGACTGTGTTATTTACCTCCTCACCTAGGAGCAAAGGTGACACCCACGATCTTCATCTTTGAACTTTTTGGTCTTTTAGATATCCAGGGTCAAGACCATGGAGCACTTTGAAGTTAAAGGCCTGAGACTGTGAACTAGATTTGAAATTCTGCGGGAAGTTGGCGTAGATCACAGAGGACAGGCTTGGTATGGTCAAAGAAGACTGTGTTATTGAGGAGACATCCTGTAGCATTCTATACTAGTGTAAGTTTCCTAAGTGCTGAAGGCTTCATGCCCATATACATTGCATTGCTGTAGTCCAGCCAATAGATGATGCCAGCATGAATAACTGAAGTGAGATCATTTCCTTCCAGGATGTGATGGAGTTTCTATCCAACTGGAGCTGATGCAAAGCAGTACTTGTGGATGCTGCTATGAGAGAGTTTGTCAGCAAGGAATTTAGGGGTACTCCTTGACTATGGACTAAATTGACCAGGTATGTATCCTCAACCAGTGGAGACAACAGCCATGTTGTAAGTTCTTCAGGATACTTTCCTTTGCCCACCAGCATCATCTCTGTCTTGCTTCGGCTCAGCTTCACTCAGATGTTCTTTAGCCATGAGTTGATTTCATCAGGCACTGAGAAATCTTGGTGGCAGTATGGCTGTATGTGGTGATGGATAGGTAGAGCTGTGTATCATCTGCATAATTCTGGCAGAGTCCATGTCATCTAACTGGCTCCCTTAGTGGTTGCATGTAGATGTTGAAAAGGACAAAATTCAGCATTGATCCTTGTGGGACTCCACAAAGGACAGGGGCAGTAGTGGAGATACAATTTCTCATCACTGATCCCTGGGTTCATCCTTGTAGGCAGGATTTATATCATTTTAGCATGCTCTTTTGGATCCCTACCACCTCTCTCAGGTGAGATGACACTATGCTGAATGCTGTAGGAAGCTCCAGGAGGATTAAAATGGATTTCTGTCCTCTATCCATTCAGAAGGAAAACATTTATCAGTGCAACTAAAGCAGTTTCATTTCCATGTACTAGCCTGAATCCAGATTTTGCCAGGTCTAACATACTAGCTTCAATTAGGATGAGCTTGAAGCTAAACATTGGCTGGTTTCATTATGAGCTTATTTAGGAATGCCGGGAGGTTTGACACTGAGTGATAGCTGGCTAGAACTGATATATCCTTTGGTTCCTATGCACTCCCCTCCCATCCCCAGTACAGTACAGACAGGAGAAAAACGGTGGGGAAAAAAACCGCGTAGGCCAATGGGCTCAATCCTGCAAAGTTCTGAGGGCTTCTGTGCGATGCTGAGTACTCTCAGCTCCCACTGACATCAATAGGAGTTCAAGATGTTCAGCACCTGTTATGAGTATTTGTCACCTTGCAGTAGTGAACCCTATACACAAAAATAATTAGAAACAGATGGGCTCAAGCGACAAGATTTGGATGTGGTTCATATCTGATTTTGAACCCTCCAAAGTTCAGGATTGTTTGGACCTGAAGTTTTGGTTCAAGGAATTGAGGTCAGCACCAAAACTCCTTCTTTTCTCAATTGTTGCTCTCTCCCAGAACTAAGAAAAAATGGACAGGACCTTAGATAACAGTGTAACACACTTAGTTACTTATCTACATTAGTACACCAGAGTCTGTTTTTCTGTCCAGACATGTGCATTCTGACGGCATTGCACATTGCCATTTGACAATCACATTGAAAAAGAGAAATGTTCTCCATTCTCTAGCCCCCACCCACTTGCCCAGCTTGTGATGAAGGGTCTTATTCAGTTTAGCCTGAAAGATGGAGGTTTAGTGGGACAATGGAATTTCCCAGAGTAAAAAAGCGATAGAATAGAGTGCAGGGAGAACACAGCAGGGAAGGGCAAAGAGTGCTGGTACAAATATTTAAGTTTCTAGACTGTTGCAAAAGTAGGTCTTGTGGGAATAAAAGCTGTGTGGAGGCATTTCTGATGCCTATAAAATTAGGACATTATAATGAGAAAATGATCACCGAAGAATTATGACCAGGAAAGATAGAGGGAAGCTGGGTGTTGGTACATGCACATGCAATGAATGGGTGGTTGGCCTGGACTAACTGCTGAGCAAGACTTATGGCCAATTTTTTTTTTTTTTTTTTTTTTTTGTAATTCTCAGAAGAAAAGAAGCAAGGTTAAGCTGCCCAGAGAAATCAAAGCAACTGCACCCTATAAGGCATAGTACAGGCTGTCACTGTCAAACTGTGTGACAGTCTACTTTTATTATTTATTTATAGCAATGAGTACAAGGAACTGCTCTGAATTATGTTCTGTAACACAGAGCCAGGAAAGGGGGTGTTACATGAGGGGAATCTGCTTTCTTCCTGGACTTTCACTTCTTATTTTTATCTAAACTGAAAACAGGATCCACATATTTTAATGTATAAACTGAGGCCCAAATCCACGATTCCATTAAAGCCAAGCTCCATTTACAATAGCAGAGGATCTGGTCATCATTGTTGAGAGACAAGGAATATTTTCTTTTGCTGGTAAAAATCAAACCACCAAATTCATGTACTCAGTCATCAGGTATGTGAACATTTTTCAAAAGTACAACTTACCAGTGACCCAGAGCGCCTTTTTAAATAAAGAAGTGCTATTGGACCTCCACAATGTGAAAGGAACAGTTGAAACCCCTGTCTTGGCCAGCTGTGAAACCTGTGTTTGATTTCTGAAAAACCTATAGAGAAAAGGGGTTAAAGGAGACCATATAAGAAGTAAAGGAAATAAATTGAATGCACATGTGAAATCATTATTCATACTAACGTTCCCTGTATTACTTCATAACACAGCTGTATACACACACACACACACACACACACATACAAACCCAACAAAACAAAAACCAGTCCAGTTTGGTTTCTTCTTATTCGAGTCTTATTAGTTTCTGTTTAATGAAACACAAATGTTTGTGCTCTTCATTTTGACAAATGCAGTCTGCTAGTGTATTTGTTAAGCATTAGCTAGCATGGCTGTGGCCATCTAATACAAATGTCTCTAGGCCTTTCATGGCTCCTGACAGGACATCTTTTGAATATGACCGTTGCCATGGTCACGAGTGTAATGCCTATTTGCAAGGAAAATTGGAAGTTCGTAATGCTCATTACGTCAAAAACTACGTTGTGAGGGGGAAAAGGAGAATGTTTGCTTCTTGGGCTGACACTTAGCTGCTTGTTTTACTCGCCACCCACATACTTCCATCAAACAATATCTCTTTCAGCTGCATAAGTCAAAGTTTGCATCTCCTATCAGTCCAGCTGGAACAGAAATGAGCTGTGTGAAATGAATCTCATCACTCACAGAATCACAGCACAGACTAACTGGACATATCTGTCACTTCATAATACAGCAACAATTAGTGATCCTGATCCTATCATCATAGTGATTTCAAGTCACACACACAGAGCAAATGCTGCATTATATATTTGGACAGTGTACATCCAATTAATTTGTTTGAAACTAGCAGAATTCCTCTGGATTCACACTGATAAGAATGAAAACTGAATTTTGCCCACAATACTATTTAAGTGTATGTCTATTATAGTTGGAATAGTATTATACTTTGGATTAAAGATTCACATGCAAAAAGTTTTAATGAGGAATACTGTACTGGTAGGCGTGGGGAGAAAAGCAGTTTAGAAGATTTTAGCTTGAAAAATAACTTTACAATATGCAAAGTTTTCAAGAAAGCCTACAGAAGCTCTGTCCTTCTGTGATCTCACAGCTTATTCTCCCAGTTTGGCCTGATACAAGGGGCAAGTTGGCAGTAGCGCTCAAGTTGCTGAGTAATATGGGGCCTGATCCAAAACCCACTGAGGCACCAAGACTTTACTGGGCTTTGTATCAGCCTCACTTTACATAAGAGATTTGTAAATATTAAACTGGAGCACAAACACCACAATGTTCCCCACAAAATTGCCTAAATTTCAGAGACAGGAAATTGTGGTTTGAAAAGTAAAATATAATCAAATCGCACCACCTCAAACTGCAATGTGTCATCACAGATCAGAACTATTTTCATTAATATTCTGCAAATCCTGATCTTTCATTTAAAAATTCATTTCCATTTTAATAGTGGGAAGTTACAGTCCCTGAAGTATAAATTAATGGGCCACTGCTCTATTGACCTAGGGTCCAGCCAAACAACAGATGGAAAAGAGTCAATAGAATTTTTAAAAGGACTCTTCTGGGGCTTTGCAGAGGATTTGAGTGTCCAGTTTTGGGTACTAGCAGAATTTTCGAAGCAAAAGGTGGGCACTGCCTGCTTTTTGAAAATCTGTTGCCCAACCTCTCAGGTCCAACCACTGAGATATTTAAATAATCACTGCTATGCTTTCCAGGCACTGCTGTTCTCTTTAAGCCCAATTCATTATGGGTACAAAATATCACACCTCCACAGAAGTCACACAGATGTATCAGTTCACACCAGAAACTATAATCCTTTGTGTCCAAATATTAATGTCTTCCCCCAGTCAAAGGTCACTCAGGGTGATTCAGCAATTCACATATAAGATACCTGAAGAGTATGACGACTTCACCGGCACCTAAACTGATCTAGAAGTGTTACAAATGGAATGGGGATGGGTAGGGAAACTGGCGTCTGGTTTTTCAAAGTGCTATTAAAGAAACTTTTGATTTTCTTTGCTCAAATGTCGCAGAAGTGGAATGTGAAGAAGATATGGGGCAGCATCTACACACTTTTTCAAAAGTACGTTCACACACAAGATAGATATTTGGGCCCAAGCAACGGGATCTAATGGCATTGGGTATCAAGGACTGTAGTTAATATGGCTGCTGAAAGCTGTTATATACCAAAGCTCTTAAGGTGTTCACAGCTCACCAGCCCACCACAACTTGGAGACAAGAGCAGAAGCTACTTTAGTGGCATAGCAAGGCCCTCCTAGACTAATAGACTCTAAGGTTAGAAAGGACCAATATGATCACCTACTCTGACCTCCTACACAATCCAGGCCACAGAAGCTCATCTACCTGATATATGGTGATCAGTTAAACCCTGAGCATGTGGGCAAGACTCATTAGCCAGAAACCAAGAAAAAATTCTCTGTAATAACTAAGAACACACCCCATCAAATGTCCCATCACAGATCATTGGCATATCCACCACCAGTAGTAAAAAACCAGTCAATTGCCAAACTCGGACGTCCCATCATACCATCCCCTCCATAAATCATACTATCCCCTCCCTAGAGGCACGAGCCCAATAGATCCCATAACTATTCAGCAGATGGCTAAACTAAAGGGATAATTTTACCATGGCTGGCGGACAAGGAAAGGCTGCAAAATATCTTGAGTCTGTTAACTTATTCAATTATATTTCCAGATACAAACTCAGCAATTCCTAGCTCAGCCCCAGGGGATGATGCAGTAGAGAGCGGGGCCTCTCTAGACCAGTCCCTGGGGTGCCCTTTCCAATCCATTCCACATTACAGGCCAATAGGTAACTTTAAGGTTTCCTAGCCAGGATCATTCTTTGGTGCTATTGTAGGGGATATCTCTGCATTGTCCCTGTGGGCAGTCGAAACAGTTCCTACACAGCTACTGCTAGCAGGCTGGCCCACTGTTGACAGCAACTATTTTTACCTTTTTCCTTTTAAATAAACTCTCAGAAATTAAGTTTTATTATGTGCAACTCCCCTTGTCCAGTCATGCATCAGCAGCTGGATTTAAAACCTGAACCTTCTGCACAGACCACTTGAGCTACAGGCCTAATAATATTAGCTGGTAGCAGCAGAAGGCTGTTATCCTAGGTGGATGGTAGACAACTAAGTCCAGATTCTGGGTACAGAGTAGGGAATTCAGTCTGGCTCAGGTCTCTATCCCAACCACCCCCCTGCCCAGGAGCTCTTATTATGCAAACTCCTATATAACATCCCTTCAAAATGGTGAGGTGGAAGATGTGTGGGGCCAGGTGCTGGTTAAGGAAGAGGGACTTATAGGGGGAGCCAGCTCTGCTCTCCTTCTCTCTGGATGTGTCTATATAAACACTTAGCTCTTGGGAAACTGGGTGTAAATCTACCCTGTGCTAGCCTGCCATGCACATGTGGCTCCTGCTGCCTTGCACTATCAGGTCTATAGAGAGCTTTGACACAGAATCATAGAATAATAGGGATGGAAGGGACCCCACAAGGTCATCTAGTCCAACCCCCTTCTAAAAGCAGGACCACTCCCACTAAATCACCCCAGCCGAGGTTTTATCTAACCGGGCCTGAAAAATCTCCAAAGATGGAGATTCCACCACCACCCTAGGTAGCCCATTCCAATGCTTCACCACTCTCCTAGTGAAAAAGTTTTTCCTAATATCCAACCTCGACCTCTCCAGCTATACTTTGAAACCATTGCTCCTTGTTCTGTCCTCTGTTACCATCGAGAACAGCCTAGCTCCCTCCTCTTTGGAGCACCCCTTCAAGTAGTTGAAGGTTGCTATCAAATCTCCCCTCAGTCTTCTCTTCTGTAGACTAAATAAGCCTAGTTCCTTCAGTCTCTCCTCATAAGTCATGTAACCCAGCCCTCTAATGATTTTTGTTGCCCTCTGCTGGACTCTTTCTAATTTGTCCACATCCTTTCTGTAGTGGGGAGCCCAAAACTGGACACAGTATTCCAGATGCGGCCTGACCAGTGTCGAATAGAGGGGAATTATCACATCCCTCGATCTGCTGGCAATACTCCTACTGATGCAGCCTAATATGCCATTGGCCTTTTTGGCAATAAGGGCACACTGTTGGCTCATATTCATCTTCCCATCCACCAGAACCCCCAGGTCCTTTTCTACAGCGCTGCTACTTAGCCGATCGGTCCCCAGCCTGTAGCAGTGCATGGGATTTTTCTGTCCTAAGTGCAGGACTTTGCACTTGTCTTTGTTGAACCTCATGAGGTTTCTTTCGGCCCAGTGTTCCAATTTGTTTAGTCTCCCTGGATCCTCTCCCTGCCCTCCAGAGCATCTACCATTCCCCCCAGCTTAGTGTCATCTGCGAACTTACTAAGCACGCAGTCTATTCCATCATCAAGATCATTAATGAAGATGTTGAATAGAACTGGCCCCAGGACCGACCCCTGGGGCACTCCACTCATTACTGGTTGACAACTAGACATCAAGCCATTGATTCCTACCCGCTGAGCCCGTCGATCTAGCCAGTTTTCTTTCCACCTTACGGTCCACTCATCCAACCTGTACTTCCTTAACTTGCCGACGAGAATGCTGTGGGAAACCGTATCAAAAGCAGATTAAAGTACATGGGGCAACTTTTAGCGGATAACAGCAGAGTCCTCACGAACATTTAGTGCAGGGCAGGATAGTGCAGGGCAGAGACACAACACAGCTCACTGCAAATTGAAGGGATGTCTACAATGCAAAGTGATGGAACCTTAATGTAAAGGGAGATCCAGTTGCCACAGTAATTAGGGTGGTTGGGCATATCCATCCCACACTCACTGTGTTGGTGGAGTGTGTCCACACTAGCGGCCCTTACACTGATGCACAGATCAGTGCACGGTGTGTATCTATCCCACAGTGCAACTAGCTACAGGGGGCTTTTGCAATGACTCCTGGGACCAAAACAGTGTCACAGAGTGGAATGGGAACATGGCTTTGACCTCACACGCTGTAGCTTATTCCCTCCCTCCCTCCCCTGTTATCAATGGCAAACCACCCACATTTTTTGCACCTTTTTCCAATAGCTTGGCTTAGCTACACATCTGCCATTGCCTGCTAAACATAGAACCCACTCAGCTGTGCACTCTTGTGACCATTACAAATGCCATGCCCCTTATTCCATATTCTTTCCAAAGCTGAGACAGGAGCTGTCACATGGAACATTGCAATGTCCTTCAAGCAGCCCTGCTGCAAGCCATCGAGCAAAACAACTCCTGGTTGCTGCTGGCAGTCATGCAGAAGCTGAACATGGTGGAACACTGTTTCTGATCCCTGGAAAAAGCACTGACTGGTGAGATCACATTAATATGCAGTTATGGGATGACGAGCAGTGGCTGCAGAACTTTCACATGCAGAAGGCCACTTTCCAGGAACTTTGTGCAGAGCTTTCTCCAGCCCTGAAGTGCAGCAATGCTAAAATGAGACATGCTTTGACAGTGGAATAGCTAATGGTGATCGCTCTATGGAAGCTAGCAATGGCAAACTTCTGCTGGTCAGTGGGAATTAGTTCAGAGGTGGTAAATCCACCACAGGAGCTGTTGTGATCCAAGTGTGCAGGGCCACTAATCAACATCTGCTAAGAAGCTAGTGACTCTGGGCAATGTGCAGGACATAATAGATGGTTTTCCCATTATGGTGTTCGCTAACTGAGGTGGAACAACACATGTTACACATATCCCTATTTTGGCATCAGGTCATCTTACCAAAGAGTACCTAGAGGATGCTTTTCAATGATGATGCAAGGGCTGGTGGGTCACAGAGTGCATTTTACCAACATCAAGGTGGGATGGTCAGGAAAGGTGCACTACACCAAATCTTTAGGAAGACAGGTCTGTTTGGAGAGTTGCAATCAGGGACTTTCTTTCCTGAATGCAAAATAGTCACAGATGATGTTGAAATGCCAACAGTGATCCTGGGAGATCCAGCCTAGCCCTTGCTCCCATGGTTCATGAAGTCGTACACTGGCCACCTAGACAGCAGAAAGGGGTAGTTCAACAATAGGAAGAGCAAGTACAAAATGGTGGTGGAGTGTGCCTTTGGATGTTGAAAGGGTTGCGGGTACAGTTTGCTTACTAGTTTAGACATTGATGAAAGCAATATCCCCGTTGTTATTGCTGCCTGTTGTGTGCTACATAATATCTGTGAGGTAAAGGTAGAGAAGTTTCCACTGGCGTAGGCTGAGTCGAATATGTTGGCAACTAATTTTGAGCAGTCAGATACAAGGGCAATAAGAAAAGCCCAGCAAGGAGCTCTGCATGTCTGGGAGACTTTGAAAACCTGTTTCAGGAATGAGCCACACTAAGGTACGTTGCTTATCTGCACTGTGCCTTCCCATAGCATCCCCTCCATTGCATTAGTTTGTTGTACCTCCCCTAAACCCCTGACAGACCATGATGCTTGGAATAAAGAGTATTCATTCTTGAAGTGTTGATTTTTATTGCTCAACCATAAAGAAATGGAAAGACCAGGGAAATGATTTAACCTTGGGAAAACAGTGTGATAAAATTGGGAGGGGAGAAACCAAGCTGACTTGTCTGTAGAAAGCACAGAAGTCCTGCACATCAAAGGTCTTCAAATAACCACCCTTTGTTCTTAGTGCCCTCTCCCGAAGTTGAGTGGAAGGGATACTGCACCTTCCCCTCCCCCTTGCCTCCTGGAACATTTGGGGGAGGAGGATTGGGAAAAAGCAATATTTGTGGGTGATTCTGCAGGGGTTGCCAGGGGAAGTTTAGCCTCAAGCTGTTTTTCCTAAAGCTCAACCAGATGCCTCTAGATTTCAGATACGTCCTTCATAATCCACAGCATCTCATTCTGCATGGCGTGCTCATGTTCCTGGGATGTTCTCTGGCTCTCCATTTCCATGTCCAATTTTTCAGACAATGAAATCCTCCAGGCTCTTAGCTCTGTGTCAGTTGTCCCAGAGCCGTTCATCATTTCATTGAACATGCCATCATGTGTTTTCATTTTCCACCTTCTAATCTATGAAAGCCCTCTGCCAGTGTGGAAGATGTGTTGAAGGTCAAGCTTTCCACAGTAAGGCAACCACTGTCAGTGCATATCCTGGGTCTAGGGCAAGATTGGTATTTAGAAATCACTCCCCTTTTCACACTGAAGAGCAAGGCAAAACATAATCAGTATCCCTAGCTATTCAGTGAACAATTAGCTGTTCCAGCCATGTTGAGTATGGCCCAGAGGCATGGGTGATGAGCCTTGTGCTGCACATTGTGGAAAATCCATGTCAGGAGCACAGACAGGAAGGTGGACAATGCTTCCACCCCCTAGCAACAGTGCTAGGAGACAGGGGTTGTGGCCATGTGAGAACACAAGAATCCCATGCTCTCCATCCCTTAATGCTCCTAGTCACCCTGGGAGTACAGATTCCCAGTCTTCCACAGTTGGAAGAGCTCCAAACTATGTTGCAACACTAAAAGGGTTGAGAACCCCTGATCTACACTGCATCTCTGTTGACCTATCATCATCGAATTAAACAGTACTCCTCTTGCAGATGTTGAGTAATTAAGTCACGATTACCGGCGAGTTAGGTCAGTGGAAAGAACTTGGTAGTGGAGACCTTATACATTATTAGGTCAATGGAAGCCAGCATTATTATACATTATTAGGTCGATGGAAGCCAGCA
>ML685969.1:884931-930745 GCA_007922175.1 Pelusios castaneus
ATGGAAGCCAGCATTATTATACATTATTAGGTCGATGGAAGCCAGCATTATTATACATTATTAGGTCGATGGAAGCCAGCTTACATAGATCTAAGTTTCAAGTGTAGACCAAGTTCCTGCCTCATGCCGTGTCCATAGCAGTAGGTCACTGGGGCCATGTGCCAGTTACAGGAGATGGGGAAACCCAGCCCAGTTCTTTCCTCTCCACAGCCTGGCCCTCAACCTGGACTACTGCTGCTCTGGCAGCTCAGAGTTATTCCCAGTACAGTATATGCTGCTGCTTTGGCAGCGATGTAAGCCTTGCCTCCGACCGCTTGTGCATGTAGTTATTTTGCCAGGCTGACAAAATTCCCCTGCAGAACAAAGGCATGAGGTTGGAAAAGGAGGTGGTTAGTAGTTTATAGCTCTGCAAAAGCTGGAGCTGGGCAAGTAACTGGTTGGAATTAAAAAAAAAAAAAAAAAGACCAAATTTTCATTTTCTTTTCTTGTCTTTTTTAATAGTAAAAGCAAAGAAAATGATGGTCTAGATTCATTAAGTGGATTGAGACAGAGAAGCAGCTTCCCCACCCCCCCCCCCACATTACCTTTACCCAGTGGTTAGAGCACTCACATGGGATGTGGCAGCTCAGTTTCAATCCACGCTCCCTACCTGTTGTGGAGCAGGGATTTAAATGTGGGTCTCTCACCTTCCTGGTGAGTACCCCAAGGACTAGGCTAAAAAGTCTCTTGCTCCCTGACTAAGGACTATTTCCATTATTTTATGCTCAGTAGAACATCTTTAACAGCTGAGACTGAGACAGCCGTGCCCCTTGAATATCCCATAGGCCAGGGTCTCGGTCCTCTGCTAAGGGGTGGGAGATCCAAGTTCAAATTCATTCTCCACATCAGGCAGAAGGGGGAACTGAATCCTGGTGTGTGATCTAACCTCTCGGCTAAAATTCGAGCATGGCAATGATATCACCTCCTCTTCTGGCCATTATCTAAATAGCACCTAGTGCCCCCTTCTCCTTCTCTCCCTTCATCTAGCAAATTGTTTGGCCAAAACTATTCAGCAATTTGTGTCAAATCCACAAATAATTTGGGGATGACCAAATTATTGTTATTTTCCTGCAAAGTTATTTTTCAGCAAATAACTACTTGTGTGAAAATTTTCACCCAGCTCTACCAAAAACGGAACAGAATCTCACAGGATAAAGACAAGGCACTTCCCAGGCCAAAAGTTTTCCCCATGCTAAATATCAAAGGCCTACTGCAAACAATGAAGGTGTTAGGGCCTTTAAAATAAAAGGTCTCAATAATCCTTAGTCACAGAAAGTATTTGGCAATTTATACATTGAGGTCACTATCTGCTTCCCCATAACACATGCACTTTAGTTTATAGTATTTTATTAGTGCAACCCTTAATTATGTGAGCCTGAATTATCAAAAGCTCCATGTTGGCCAAAATCCCCTGAGGTTTATTATATAGAAAATTCCCCTCTTGGACTACATTGTCATTTTGTGTCCCCAGTGTGTGTGTGTGAGTGAGCAACTCCCCTTCCCCGTGCCATACACATGTAAACCCCAACTAGTGCAAACACATCTCAGCATGTGCATGTGCTTTAAGAGTTGCACACGAATAAATTCAGAAGAGTACAGCTGGGAAAATTAGAGCCTAATATCGCTGCATTTTTCAAATGCTACCCTCAACCTCAAGATTTCAATAACATTTCAAATAAAGTAGTTTTCTTTCTTTCTTTGTGGGCAGTTGTGGTTTTACTCTTGATTCACATTTATATGTGCATTGAAAAACTGTCAATTCATTGTTTATGTTTATGAAAAATAATAAAATCAAAATATATTTTGAGGGTTTGGGGGGCTTTTTGGGGCAGAGGGAGCAGGGTTCCCCCATATAGCATAGCTCTCAGCCCCATTCAAATTCTGGATCCTTTCTTTCTTCAGATATGCATGAAACTGCACTTTAATGAGAATTTTGTGTGTGTTTCTGAAGAGAATATCCAGTCCAAAGATTAAAATGTATTTGGGGACACTTTGTATGAAAGCTGCCATACAAAATACTGTTCTATTACACTTAGCATTAAATCAAGTCTGTGTTACTTTCCTTGGGTGCATCTACATTGGCAAGTTAGGTCGACTTAAGGGCGCTTAAATCGACCTAAACAAAGCCACGCCCACACTGGGCTTTTCTTAAGTCGACTTAATAACACCTCCTTTTAGGTCGACTTAAGCCTTAAGTCGGCTCCTTAAATCAATTTAAGGCCAGTGTAGACGGGGATTAACTCTAAGTCGACTTTATTAAGTCGACTTAAAGCCAATATAACGACTATCTCTGCTGTTAAGTCAACTTAAAAAAGTCGACAAAGTGTAGTCAATTTGTTAAGTTGACTTAACAAAGTCAACTTAACTTTGTAAGTGTAGACATAGCCCTTGCGCTCTTCCACAAGCCCTGTTCTATGGCACTGTTAAACAGAGCAAGCAATCTCTTCAAATATGGCAAGTGGTCATAGGCTTTTCATTCTAATATCAGTTGTGGATATTTGGGACAGTGATGTCTGAGGTATTAAAAGGGATTTAAAAGCACTTCCTTTCCACAAGGGTTTTGTAGGTTCCCAAATTATTTTTGCAGACTGCATAGTTAAAATAGAACTGAAGAATACTATCTCAGAAGTCTGTCCAAGTATTTTCACATCATGCAAAGGTCAATCACTTGGGTGTTATCCTCTCCCTCTAGATTTCCAATGAGACTCTCAGTAAATCCTAATTAAAAAAACATTAGAGTTTATGGTGTTACTGCAGATTACCTCTCAGGGCTCGTCTATGTTTAAAATGTAAATTGACCTACCTATGTCCCGCAAGGGAAAATTCACACTCCTGAGAGATGTAGTTAAATTGACCTGAGCCCTGGTGTAGACACCCCTATAGGTTGATTGAAGACTTCTTCCATTGACCTAGCTACTGCCTCTTGTGTGTTACCACAGCAATGGGAAACCCCTTCCATCGCTGTAGCAACTACCTACACTACAGTGATGTAGCTATAACGCTGTACCTGTGATGCTGTAGATTAGAAATACCCTTAATCTGCTATCTCCCTGGTATCCCTATGTTGAAGAATAATTCCTGTCCTAAATTGCCTCAGGGTAGAAATTCTTGCGTTCAGGCAGCCTACACAACTCTATCAATTGTTCTGTGACAACCAGATTGGGAAAGAGAGATGTTCCATTGTTCTCTTGGACAAAGCTCCTGGGTATTTTCAAGATGCTCTGCTAAGTATAACAGCAATTCAAGACATCACTTCTGGCACAAATAATCACAGATGCCCATATTTCACCAGACTGGAGTACAGATACCTAAATACATAGATATATTTCTCCCCAAGGTCGACGTTTCCACACTACAGTCTCTTGAAAATCCCAACCAAAGGAACTTAAAGAATCTAGGGCTATGTTTACACTTGCAAGTTAGATCGACTTAAGGAGGCTTAAGTAGACCTAACTTAGTCACTGTCCACACCAGGCTTTCATAAGGTCGACTTAAGAAAATCCTTAAGTCGATCTAACAAAAGTTTAGGTCGACTTAGTAAGACCTGCCAGTTAGGTCAACCTAATCCTCCTTTAGGTCGACCTAAGCACAGTGTGGACACTTAAGTTCACTTTATTAAGTTGACCTAAGGGCAGTTAGGTCGACTTAACAAAGTGGACTAAATCCACGGAAACCACTTTGCTAAGTTGACTTAATAAGGTTGACTTTAAGTCGACTTAAAGTTAACTTTATTAAGTTGACTTAACAAAGTTGACCTAACTTTTTCTAGTGTAGACATAGCCTAGATGTTTAACTCCCATTAAATTTAAATGGAGGCTGGCTGCCTAACTCCCTCAGCTCCCTTGAAAGTCCCAACCTATATCTAGAGCCTGCAGATCTGCAGGTATCTGCTTTATAACTTTGGACCATGTTTACAGATTGTGGATCAGATTCACATACAAATTCTGTATCCGCCCGAAACTCTACCTATATCCTAAACTCAAAACTATCCCCCAATACTACTAGGCAGGGCCTTCTAATGTTGTTCAGTGGAGGCATTTTAACATATCCTTTCTTTGGGCAAAATTCTCCTCTCCTTTACATTGTGGATCCTTCTTATATATAGTCTGGAGCTTCCAGCAATATCAGAAGTGCAGAATATTCACTAGTTTCAGTCTGAGAATCAGAGAGGAGAATTTTCTCTGATTTATTGAAAATGGCAATGTTCTTATCATTAAAGAGACATGAATAGTTTTCTTTTATGAATGTAGCTCTGTTTGCAGATTGTTTGAAAGCAGATTTCCCCATTATTTGAATTTCCTCATTAGTTGGATTTATCACTAGTACACTGTGTGTACTTGCTATTCAGCATTCAAGTTGATTTGGTCAGTTTTTATTGGGCACATACGTTACATGCTTGTTATTTATTGCATGCACTTTCGTGGGAGAAAATTCCATTTTGTCAGACACTTTGAAGATGGGGAATTTACTTCTGACGAAGTGGGATTTTCTCCCATGAAAGCTCATGTGATAAATTAATTTGTTAGTCTTTAGAAGTGCCACAGGATTCCTTGTTTGTTTTGCTGAACTAGACTAACACGGCTCCCCCTTTGGATGGTGGTTGTTATTTCTATTTCCATAAGCAACACTCTTATGATCCGGAGGAGGGTTTAAAAACCCACTACGGATCTGAATCTGTCAGATAGAAGTAGCCATTTAGGGTGAGGTAAAAGCTAAACTGTTTCTAAAGGATTTTTGAAGAATATAAATCTTCCCCTTTATGATTTTATGAGCCCTGCACTTGGTACCATTCCCATAAACATTAGGTTACAAGGTGCAGTGTTTACATTTAAATTTCCTCTCCTCACTGTCACAGTAACAGAATGTGCAGGCACAGCCCCAATTGTGAAGGATGTGGTCACATCCTTTATAGTTTCTTTGTCTTCGTTGCCAGGGTTCTGGAAATGTGTTTTTGCTACCCAGACCTCTTGTTCTCTAAAGCACTGTCCCTTCACAATAAAATAACTGCCTGGCGATGATTAGCAACAACAAGAAGAAACAACAAAGAAACAAAAGAGAAACAGTCATAGCGGCATAGGATGGAAGACGTTGTCTGCCAGACTGACTGGCAGCTTTATATCATAGGCAGATGCATGAGACACTTTTCAGTCTATTTCTCCCATTTTAACTGGGATAGAATGGAAGTCACAGAATAGGGGCCATTTTTTGAGTCCAGACAACATGGCACGGGTTGTCCAGTTATAGGCTGATGAAGATGTCAGTGTGCTTGTAGAGGAACTGTTCACCTATGGATATTTATTCTGAGCCAAGTGGCTGAACTGCTTTAGGAGGACGTTCCTCTTGACATGCCCTTGGAATAAGTCATACTTCTTCTGCACAACCAGTGACGTCTAGATTGATGCAACTGGAGGTATTCTGCCACTGAACCCTCTTTTCTGACTTATGGACAATTTACAACAGCATTTAGATCATTAATTAATTCAGACATGTTCTACTTCTTACCTCTGCTGTGTCAATGTGGCTGCTGCCTCAGTTTCCCCACTAGTAATGTAGCTTAGCACTCAGACCAAGCCCAAGATTTTCACCCCTTCCAGATAACCAATGGGCAAACAGATATGTGTTCTTCACTCAGTTCCTCTCCCTTTCTGAGCCACCATCCCTTTCCTGCCAATCTGTACCATCTCATGGTCCGTCAGCCAGATCCTCTGTTTGCAAATCATCCTACCACTGCTTGCTATAGAAGAGTGTCAAAGGGGCTTCTGTCTTCCTGTCTCTCTTAGGGTCACCCCCTCCTTTCAGGAATCTGCAGCCCTCTTCTCTAAGGAAAGACAACCATTCTTGGTTCTCCCTTAGGCTATGTCTACACTAGAAAAAGTTAAGTCGACTTTGTTAAGTCGACTTAATAAGGTCAATTTAGGTGCTAATCCCCATCCTCACTGGCTTTAAGTCAATTTAAGGAGTCGATTTAAGGCTTAAGTTGACCTAAAACTAGGTGTTATTAAGTCAGCTTAAGCTTTCCTTAAGTCGACTTAATAAAAACCCAGTGTGCACATGGCTTTGTTTAGGTCAACTTAAGCCTCCTTAAATCGACCTAACTTGCCAGTGTAGATGCACCCTTTGAGCTCAGATCCACCCTTGTAATGTAAACTCCAGTGCTGGGGCCTTTAACAATGAAGCTCATATCCAATTCATTCCCAAATTATTCCCACTTCAATGACAGTGCCCAGTCACTCCTCAAGGCACTCAAGGCTTATTTAGCCTAACCAAAAGAGTGTTGCGGAGAGATATGATTGCCCTTTATAAATACATCAGAGGGATAAATACCAGGGAGGCAGAGGAATTATTTAAGTTCAGTGCCAGTGTGGACACATGAATTGATGGATATAAACTGGCCATCAGGAAGTTAGTCTTGAAATTAGATGCAGGTTTCTATCCATCAGGGGAGTGAAGTTCTGGAATAGCCTTCCAAGGGAAGCAGTACGGGTAAAAACCTAGCTGACTTCAAAATTGAGTTTGATAAATTTATGGAGGAGGTAGTATGATGGGACAGCCTAGTTTGACAATTGACTGATCTTTGGTTCCCGGTGTAAGCTATGCTGATGGGATGATCATTGGAAGTTTTTAAGAGTAGGTTAGACAAGCATCTGTCCACGATGGTTTAAGAGGGTACTTGGTCCTGCCATGAGTGCAGGGGACTGGATTCGATGACCTCTCATGATCCCTTCCAGTTTCTATGATTCCATGATTGATGGGATGGGTTCTGAGTTATTACAAAGAATTCTTTCTTGGGTGTCTGACTGATGCGTCTTGCCCAAATGCTCAGAGTTTAACTGATCACCATATTGGGATCGGGAAGAAATTTCCCTCCAAAATAGTTTGGTAAAGACTCTGGGGGTTTTCCTCTGTAGAATGGAGCATGATTCAATTGCTGGTGGATTCTTTGTATCTTAAAAGTCTTTAAATCATGATTTGAGGACTGTAATAACTTAGTCATAGGTGAGGTTTATTACAGGAATGAGTGGGTGAGGTTCTGTGGCCTGCATTGTGCCGGAGGTCAGACTAGATGATCATATTGGTCCCTTCTGACCTATGAGTCTATGAATGTCAGAAATGCCAGAAGTAGCTTCCAATGCAACCTAAGCTTCTGATGCAACCTAATGCAGAGTTCTTGCACACATGAATTGTGATACAGTCTTTAATTCTGTAATCACAACTTTTTTTCCACAGGAGGATCCACTCTGATTTCGCAAGGGGAAGAAACTAAAAACTAAATGGAACAATGATAATGAAACAAGCAAATTAAATAAAACATTCCAAAAGGTGGAAAAAGATAATTGTTGTATGTGAAACTCAATTAACAAAAACTCCTTGATATCAGAGTCAAGGTCATATCCCCAGATATTTATAAAGAATAATGAAAATTCCATTCAATACCTGAAACTTCAACTATCTGAATTCCAGGCCTGATTTTTTAAAAAAATATATTATTCATGACATTGTAATAATGCTGTATATAATACCTCTTATATGAGGACATCAAAATTACATATAAATATTAATCTAACTTCACCACATCTCTGAGAGGCAATTATTCCAAGTTTAATGATCATTACATATGCACACAGAAATTAGAGTCAATTTTCAAAAATATTTGTGAGTTATTATAAACTGGAAATAATAATAAGATACATTTTTAAAATAAGGAAAGAAGAAGCCAATTATATGTCCCTATTTGTCTTCAATTTCAGAAGGAAAATTTGCCAAATATATTTCTATTTCTTTATTTGTAAGTTCTTTATCATTTTTTAATAAACTATATAAGAAACATAGGGAGAAGGCTACCTAATATTCAACTGTACATAAACATGTTACACTACAGATATATATACATCAGTGTTGACTACAGAATTATTTATTTGCTTCCCTTGTTAAAGCACTTATTTACCAGGTTCCAGATGTGGAGAAACAATTTCATTTTATTATGTTTGAAAGCAAACAGCCTATTAAATTTGTATGTCCCTGAAATGGAACAAATCCACTGATGAATATGTGAATGGCAAGAATTTGTCTAAGGTTAAACAGGTCATTTTAGTAACTTATTATAATCAGAATATCCTTTAAGTTTTGGGGTGTCTTTGGCCCTTTTTCTAATAGTGTTTGCAACTCTATTTAAAATGGATTTTCAACATGGCTACACCCCAAACCTGGTTTATGTCTATGACTATTATGAACCATAGTCTGAATCCTGCAAACACTTGTGCATGTGACTAACTTTGCACACAAGGAGTGCGTCTACACTTGTAAATTAAGTCGACTTAAGCAGACTTAAGTCGACTTAATTTACTCTGTGTCTACACTTGAGTTTCCTTGATTTGACTTAAGCAGTTCCTTAAATCGAATTAAGGAAAAGTTAGTTCGAATTAGTAAAACCTCGTTTTACTTCGAACTAATCCTTAATTTGAACTAGTTACTTCGAATTAAGTCAATGTGCCATGCTAGTTCGAACTAACTGCTTAGTTCAAACTAACCGGCATATTGATCTTAATGCAACTGACTAATTAGAACTAAGCAAGTGCCATGTATGGCGCTTGCTTAGTTCAAACTAGCATTGTAGTGGGGCCATGCTAGTTCGAATTAAGTTAATTCAAACTAACTAAAATTAGTTCGAATTAGTTAGTTCGAATTAACTAATTCGAACTAACTTTGGTAAGGGTAGATATAGCCATGGAACCAAATGGAAAATTGGACACGTAAAAGTTACACACATATGTAAGAGTTTGTAGGAACAGGATTTATGCTAAGACTTTATGATAGAACCCTTCAAAGGAGAACAGTACAGAATAAACAAGAAGTCTGGTGGCACTTTTAAAGACTAACGAATATATTTATCGCATGAGCTTTCGTGAGAGAAAATCCCACTTCATCAGAAGCTTGAAGATGGAGATAAATACATTTGTTAGTCTTTAAAAGTGCCACCAGACTTCTTGTTTGTTTTGCTGAGCTAGACTAACATGGCTACCCCTTTGGAACAGTACAGAATAGTTATTTGAAAAAAAAAATCTGTTTGCTATGGAATAAAGTTGTGCTAGAATTATATTACTAGCCTAAATTGTGTTTGAAAAATGATTGTGTTAACCAGAACCATAAAACCCTTATTCAGCTGAGAGAGGCTTTCCCTAGGGCAGAAACTGTGGAAAAGAGCTGTAAAACCATCTCCTAAGGACCCCTCTATCAAACCCTGGTGTTTCAGGAGTGGAGCCGCAGCACAAAGCACTGCTGATATTCTGGGCTGCTGCCCTGAATTAGATGGTCCTCATGGCTGTTTACATTATGCCTGGGGCCTCACCAGGCCCTCGAACAGTCCTGGATCAGAAGGGCGCAAGTGTTTCTTCGCGAAATTTCCCAGTTGTAACATTTATCCTCCTTATGTGAAGTTCTTACAACCCCGCCTGCTAGCTGGCAGTTACACCTCAAGGAGTACAACAGCAGAATGTTGTTCACAAGCTACTCGGAGACTCTTTCTTTCATTAAAGTCCCTTTTCGCCCAAGTGCAGAAGATGTGATATTGAAGGGTCATTCCCAAGAGATACACATAGATGAAAACCAGGGGGAAGCGGGGAGAAGTTACAGTACATTTAGGCTAAGTGTAGGCAAAGACTTTGTACTTACTGAAAAGAAATGCTCAGATCAATTTCCCCAGGTGGCCAGTGAATGAGTTAAACCTGCCTGGGGGCTGATTTAACTGGTGCTCTGGCCAGCAAGGGTTTTATATGAGCACTTATCTCAGCAACCATAGCAACCACAACAATACATATAGTATATATGCTACCTCTGAGATATAGCACTGCCTTCTCAGAGACACACTAATGAATGAAGGAGGCTGACTTGGAGGAAAAAATTGTTCAGAAAGCAGGCATATTGCTCCTTTTTAAAGAGATTGTCAGTGTGGTCAACTCTAACAATTTTATTGTGAGTTTTGCTATAGTTGGTGGGTTTTTAAGGCCACTACTAACAATGGATGAAATCTACCCCTTTGCAGAGGGCCTGCCTTTAAGTATAACTTCGATCCAGTTTGGAATGCTAATGAGATTTCATCGAAATACAGGCCTTCTACAGAGGGGAGGATGGCCACCACTCTGTGTGTGCAGTGAGGGGAATGCACAGAAACGAAACAAACGAAAAAAAATGGCGCAAAACGAAGGAAGATCAGACTGGTTGTGGAAATGACCATAGCTCCACTGGAGAGAAGAACAGAAAGGCATTTTTAAAGTCTCTCAGATCTTTTGTATTGGCACCAATGATCTATTTCTAAATAAAATGCTTCGTTTTCATTTTCAGAAGTGTTGCTTAGTTGACGAGTCTAAAATCTGGAGTGAACGAGATGGGCTGAACCTGCAGCCTCTCAGAAGGGGACAGTGGAATGAGGTCACATTACCCTTCAGAGGTGGTCAAAATGCAACAGTAATTTATTTGGTAATTCAATATTTGGGGCAAATTCCACTGCCATCTTCCATACGCTACCTGCAGTGATGCAAGTGCAGGCAGGGTGAAACTCGCCCCCTCTGTGGTGCAATGCCATTTATGTTCCTCTAAAATGTTCAAGCTGGATTTCCAGTGTCAAATAGATCCTTCACTGGCCCCCTGCACACGGGTGGATTTTCCCCGTAGCATTAGCGCTTAGCTATTATGGTGATGGGTGTCACAGAAAAATTTAAATTAAATAGGTAGGCAGGCAAGCAGTGTATTCAGCAAAGCTTTTCTATTCAGGATGGGGTAAATTGTTGGACACTCATGGTTTTTGGTGGCTCCCTTTAGCCTCAGTATGCAGCTATGTATCTATAACTAAGATTTTTCAAAGACAACAGAGTCCTGTGGCACTTTTCTGACTCTGTTGTCTTTCTACAATAGACTAACACGGCTACCCCAATCTGTTAGTCTTTAAAAGTGCCACAGGACTCTGTTGTCTTTCTACAATAGACTAACACAGCTACCCCTTTGGAATAAGATTTTTCATGCACACTTTGTCACTGAAACTTGCTGCCTAATGGGCCAGACTCCAAAACCCATACACATATTGAATAATAGCGTATGCCACAATTGCTCCCCCCCCTCCCTAAATCAGTAGGTCTATTTAATGTACTGTAATGGAGTAAGGGTGTCATAATCTGACCTGGAATTCTAATTCTCTTTAAATATTATATTATTAAAGCACAGGCTGATTTCCTTTTTCAATCTGACATTTAGTTAGTGCCTATTTTATTCTTTGTGCCTTGCTATCTTATTTTTTATTGTACAATGCTCTGACATTGTGCTTGTGATTAGTGTTATATAATGTACTTTTTCTAATGATTGAAAGTGTACAACCACTTGTTCTTTTCTCTTAGTTCATAATACAAATACAGGTAGGCTTGTATTGCTTTCATTCTTTCCATCTAAGCAGGTATCTGTATTTAAGTGCTAGTTAATTAGTAAGCTACTGAAGTAAAGGAAGAGTTTGTACACAGGTGAAAAAAAACAGCAAGAGGAGCCCTGACTAGATAGCGTAATTTCATAACTTTCATCAGACACCATAGATAAATGGTAAACATAAAAACAAACAGAGTGACTTTTCCCAAACTGAAACCAATACACCCACCTACCAACATATCAAGAGGACCTGCACCTGGAAAACTCATAGGCTATGTCCACACTGGCAAGTTAGGTTGACTTAAGGAGGCTTAAGTCGACCTAACTTAATCCCTGTCCACACTAGGCTTTCATTAAGTTGACTTAAGGGGCTTTCTTAAGTCGACCTAATGAATGCCTAGGTCGACTTAATAAGAACTGCGGGATATTAAAACTAACCCTCCTTAGGTCGACCTAACCCTTCCTTAGGTTGACCTAAGCCCAGTGTGGAGGCATAAGACCACTTTCTTAGGTTGACCTAAGGGAAGTTAGGTCGAATTACTAAGTCCCGGTTAAGGGAAACCACTTTGTTAAGTCAACCTAATAAGGTCAAATTTAGGTCGCATTAAAGTCAACCTAACTTTTTCTAGTGTAGACATAGCCATAGACATTAAGGTCAGAAGGGACAATTATGATAATGTAATCTGATCTCCTCCACAACACAGGCCATAGAACTCACCCACTCCTGTAACAGGCTACTAACCTAACACTGAGTTATTGAAATCCTCATATAATGATTTAAGGACTTCAAGGTACAGCAAATCCACCAGCAAGTGACCCATGCAGCAGAGGAAGGCAAAAAACTCCCAAAGCCCATGCCAATCTGCCATGGGAGAAAATTCTTCCCCAACCTTTGGTATGGAAATCAGTTAAACCCTGAGCATGTGGGCAAGACTTACCACCCAGAAACCCTAAAAAGTGATCTGTAGTAACTCAGAACCCACCCCATCTAACATCCCATCACAGGTCATTGGACAACTCACTAGCCTTAGAAATTCATCACAGATTCCACTCATCTCTCTTGAGAATAATAGACTAAAAATAAGCTGATCTGGAAAGACTAGCTCAACAGAAGAAAGACTGATCTAGCCAGAGATGAACTGCTCTACTGTTACGTCACCTTTTTTCTGAGCCATGTCACCTCTGAGCAGAGATGGCTGATCCCCAACTGGTCATTAAAAATTTTGTTTCACTTTGGCTTCAGATCAGGATAGAGATGAAGCTGCAATGTTGAACTGTTGATGCCCCTAACAACTGAAGGCAGCTTTAATTTCCACTGCAAGCTCAGAGTCCATCTGCTGCCCTTCTATTCCTCCCAGCTGCCCTAACCATGACTGCTCTGGGCAGAGCCACACACTTTCCCACTATGCCGGGGGTCTGCAGCAAGGAAATTGCTGACACTGAGTTGCTGAAGTTTTCTCCTGGTAAACTTCTGTTTCTGAGCTCTTGTGACAGACAAGGCAGTTTCCAGCAAGATTCTGGACGAACTTTACTGAATTAAGTTTAAGTATTTTAAGAGTTCATTTTTGGATTCAAAATGCAAACATGTATGTATTATTGTAGGATTGTCTGTAATGTCTCAAGGGGGAGGCATGACTAATATAAACTCCGGAAAGGGTTATGAGCTTCAAAGGAATATTGGAAACAATGTGCCAGACAAGAATGAACTTTTAAAGTTAAGTGAGCTTCAGAGGAAAGCTCAAGGGGAAGGATATACAAATGTACCCCCTCTGGTCATGCGATACCTCACCCTTTTGAAGCTCCACCCTGAGGAGGGGATGTGTGTCAGCTGATCGCTTGTGGCATGAGAATAAGATCAGAGGCCCTGATAGTAAACGGGAGTGACTCACAGATTCACAGGTGTGCTTCTTCTGAGCCAAGGAAGTTCTGAGCTTCTAACCACAGAAAGAAAGTCCCTGGTTGGGGTTTGAAGGACTAATCCCTTCCAGAGTCCTTGCTGGAGGTGGGTTAATCTCTGGTAAGCTTATTAGCACACATGCAGGTTCTTTTAATGCATAATGCAGGGTGAGCTTCGGTACTGACACACTCAAGCATTCAAAAAAACCTGGAGAGAGACCTCTAAACCAGTGAGATGGACTTAAAAATCATATAAAAATATATTTGTGTTTCTATTTATTTTCTGAACCTACAGTGTCTGTATTTTCCAGCTTCTCTGCAACCATGAGGGCTATAAACTTTTTTTAAAATGAAAGCTGAAATTCTCATGTAATCACATGACTGAATGACCTGAGGCTGTAAAGAAAGACACCAATTATTGCAAGACTCATGAAAAAATCAGAAGAGTCGGCAACATTTTGGGATTGGGGAAAGATTGATAGAAGCCAAAAGTCCTGTTTGTTAGTAAAATCCACTTCTTTTCCTGGATTTCATTATATGTGGAATATAGTAACAGAGAATATACAGCTTTAAGAATATCAGCAATACAAGAACTTAGAAAAATAAAGCCCGTCTCATCAGAAATGGCCTTCCCAGTTCGGCATAATACAAAAAGCAAACTGTGTTTTGCCTTTTTTAACATATTTACAGAGCTTGCATTTAAAATATATTCTTTTCTTCCTACATTATCTTCTGGCAAGAACTAACACTTTAAACTTAAACACAGATGCTTAGTTTTAGTCCTGTATGTAGTCCCATTAAAGAAGACTTTGAGTTTCTGACCTTCTGAAAAAACAGTCCCTGCATTTATAAATAAAAAAAGTAGGAATTAGTGGTGAGTGCTGTCAGGGCTTTGCTAATCATTGGAACTCTTCACATGAACAAAGACAGGTTATGTTCATGCGTGCGTTGACAGGATCGGGACCTTAGAATCTACAGATGTGAAAGTTATGGAAAACCTTAGGCAGATTTAGTTCCTTTGGTTCATGATGCACAAAGGCCTTTATAAACACTGACTCATTAACTCTCCCATCAGTCCGGTGCAGCAGATATTATAAATGTTAATTATTCATGTTTTAGAAATGGATAAACTAACGCCCAGAGGGCCAGACAATGAAGCTATACTGATTTGCACCAGGAAAGGATCTGGCTCAGTGACTTATTCAAGAATAGAGTGAATCAACGGCACAACCAAAAATAAAGCACAGGAGTTCATAAATCCCACTCTTTGATCTAACCACTGGGATTATTCAAATGCAAATGAAATGATGTCACCACAGACAAATGTTTTGGAGTCCATACAAAAATAAAGGGAGCCCACAGTTCTGCGAAGCTGGAAAGGGCAATACAGCTGACAGGATTTGGAAATGTAAAGTTTAACCATCCTTCTCTCCCATGATAGAAAGAAAAAGGAAAGAAAGAAAGTGTGTGTGTGTGGGGGGGAATAGTTCCTACTGTGGCATATGAAAGCTAGAAGAGTTTTTCTGGTCTGTTTGTGAATGCTTGCATGCTTCTCTAGGTTTGTCATCAGTTCCACTGGAACACTGAGAACACAAAAAGTATTTCAATTCAAATTAGTGTATTTGATTCATTCCATTTTCCTTATAAAATTGTCTGCTGTAAAATTATGTCTAATATGAACCAGTTATAATTTGTTGCTACTCAATACATTAGTACCTCTTAAAACTGACCACAGTAACATGCACCCACTTGTGACATGCAAAAACCCACCAGAATTATTTCAGTCTGGGTGGAGCGTATCAAAGCATGCAAAAATATTTGAAGTCAAAGGGTCAAATGCAATACTGTATAGATGATGAGCAAAACTGTCAGCTGACAAGCTGAAACCTAGCCAGCCGTTTTGTAAATCCCCAACCACAGCTCTCTTCTGTGTCAATTTCTATGGTGTTTCTATGTCTGTTCCATCTGCAGCAGCGTTTTTAAAATTATTTTTATTTTGGATCAACACTTACAATGTCCATAATCCTGAAGGGCGGATTTCATTAAACAAATGATACTTTTCTATTAACTATACTGAACTCAACTTTTGCAAAAGGTCCTTATGAGCATCAACTCACCATCATTACTCTTAAAAGCCCAGGATTCTGACCCAGAAGTTAGAGACTATCCCAGAATTGGCCAGGGATTGATTTTTCTCACAAAACAAAACCTCTAAGTAATACCATATTAAAGAGTATAGGTCTTGAGCAGAATTGGCCTTGGTGATAAGATCAATGGGGAGGGAGACAAGTCCAACAGTAATTCAGTGCTTTGATGCTCTGGGATAGGCGCCACAGAAAAGCTTAGACAGATTGTATCAACCCACACTTACTAAATGAGGCAAAATTCCAGCTCTACCCTTTATTGTGGACAGAAGCAATGTTGAAGAGACTTTAACGCTATATTGCATAGAGAATGGAGATATGGCATAGTACGGTGATAAAGTGATAGTCTTTTTCTCCTGCAGAAAGACATAATTAGCCGATGACATTTGTGACCATAATAAGAAAAAAACTAGCTAATAAACACTGTGATGGGTTTTCTAGCATGCAGAATTCTGAACATTTGCAAACTCCAATACAGAAGGAACATGAACTGCAACTCAAACTATCTTTTGCTGTTTTCAGCTGTGGGAAGCAGAGCATTTGTGCCAGAATACCTGTAACAGTGCATAAAGGTAGCATGCCAAGGGTTTGGCATATTCTCAGATGGGGGAACTTGGTGCTAGAAGTGCTGCATGTCACACAGGGTTAGCATTAGTTTAGATACTAAAGCTGATTTATTCCTATTATGGGGAGATGCACTTCTGCACAGAAGCCAGCACAATGTCTTTGCACTACTTCCATCTCATTTAAACTCCACTGATTTCCATTCCAGGTGGGCGTGTAGTTGCTGGTAAGCACTTACTTGATTTTTCCCTCACCTAGAACAAGTGCAAACAGAACATCTCCTTGTGTAGGGTCTCACTCATTAAGAGAAAAGCAACACAGAACATAAGTAAAATGCTCACTCCAACATCTCATTCAGCTGGGTGAGCAGGTCATTCTTAGTCCAGCTGTTCCCCACATAAGTCCTGTGTTCCCTCTATCCAGACTCTGCTCCAGGAATTCTCTCAGTTCCGGTCTCTGGTTGCTCTCAGGGGCAGATCCTTCTCTGGAGTCAGGGACCGGAGGGGAAGTGGGCAGCTGCAGCAGGACTTCCAGCCAGCAGCTGGGCAGTGAGTGCGGGCCATTTTAAAAAGCCCCACGGGCCACTTTTGGCCCGCAGACCAGGGGTTGAGAACCTCTGATCTAAATAATTGATTAAGATACTGAACTGACCCTGACCCAGAACTGATGCTTGCAGGACTCTTCTTGACATGCCTTTCCAACTTGATTGTAAACCACTGATAACTACTCTCTGGAGTACTTGCCAACCAGTTATGCACCCTTTTAGTAGCTCCATCTAGGTTGTATTTCCTTAGTTTGTTTATGAGATGGTCATGTGAGATGGTATCAAAAGCCTTTCTAAAGCCAAGAATACCACATCTACCACTTCCCCCCATCCTCAAGGCTTGTTATATTGTCAAAGAATGCTAAGAGATTGGTTTGATATGATTTGTTAATGATAAATCCATGCTAACTGTTATATACCACCTTATTTTCTTCTAGGTGTTTGCAAATTGATTGCTTAATTATTTGTTCCCTTATCCTTCTGGAAGCTGAAGTTAACATGAATGGTCTGTAATTCCTCAGGTTGTCCTTATTCCCTTTTTTGTAGATTGGCAGTAAATATGCCCTTTTTCAGTCCTCTGGAATATCTCCAGTCTTCCATGACTTTTTGAAGATAATTGTTAATGGCTCAGTTAACTCCATGAGTATTCTAGGATGTATTCTATCAGGCCTTAGCCACTTGAAGACATCTATCTTAACTAAACAATTTTTAACTTGTTCTTTTCCTATTTTAGCCTCATTCACTGTTAGACATCCAATCACTACTAACCTTTTCAGTGAAAACAAAAAAAACATTTAGCACTTTTGCCATTTTCAAAGTTTCTGTTGTTTGTCCTCCCAGAGTAACACGCCTACGCTGTCTGATCTTCCTTTTGGTTCTAATATATTTGTAGAATGTTTTCTTATTACAGTTTATATCTTAGCTAATTCAATTTTATTTCATACCTTGGCCTTTCTAATTTCGTGTTCTTTGTTTGTAGTCATCCTTTGTAATTATGCCTAGTTTCCTCTTTTCCCATAAAGCTGAAGAATTCTGTAAGTCTGGAGAATATTCTTCGATGTGTACCTATACGGGCTATCAAAAGCTTTTGAAAATCAATTAAATTGATAACAAACAGAGTCTCATTCCTCTATGCTGGCTCTTGGTGTGAATATCACGTCTACACAGGCTCTCATAGGCCTGAATACAGACTGATTCCCTCAGCTTTGCATCCACCACCTCTTTCATCCTGTGTAGGAAAACACTACAGAAGGCTTTAACTACAACTAAGTATAGTTGAGTTCTCTCCAGTTATTCTGACAGTTATTCCATGTGTCCACTGTTCGGGAGGAACTTGCAAAGGAGCTAATAATTTCTGAAGAAACTGGCTGTGTGTATATATAGTACCTTTCTATTTATTTTTTAACCAGTAAATGATCCATGTGGTTCAACTCCTTTCTTCTCTCTGATCTGGTGTTCTACCTAGCCTGAAGCATCATTTTGTTTGATACAAGGTAGGCACAATGTAAATCATTCTGCCAAAAACCATCAGGAGAAAGCAGACATCTATGTTGTCAGGGAAATGGAACAATGGCTGTGTTCTTCCCAGCTCCCCCAAGATGGCACCAGGGACAGGGGTATGGGTGTCTGTACCTGCAGAAGGAAGAACGTACCGCTTACCTCCTCCTATGTAGGATGGCGGAGCCAATTGGGATCCACCCCCCACACTTGGCCACTGCGCGGTGCTTGCCTCTCCTGCTCCAGCCCTGCAGCCTGGTGTGGCCTTGGACGGGGTAGCCTCAGCCATTTGATCGAGGAGACAGGCCTGCCCCTTCCCCTCCCCTCAGCACACCACTGGCTTTGGGGATCTTAGGAGGGATTTTTTTGTTCATTCTTATTCCTCTAATTGGTTTTTGACCTTTGGAGTTATCATGAGAAAGCCTTCAGTTCCAGGTGTTGCAGCTCAACCTCGTACCGTGTTTACATTTTTGCAATTTCCTCCTGACTTAACAAAACTCAAGAGTTGCAAATAAAACAAAGTTAAGCATAATGAGGTCAGTTGTACTTTTACATTTAGAAATGGCTTGTAGACTGGGCCAAATTCTGCAATCTGTCATGCAGACTTTATCAGAATATTTGTAAAATTCTATTTCCCGGCCGTTGTGTCAACTGGGGTATTCAATGAAGTTTCTAATGCTCTGCCTACCTACAGGCTGTCTGCGATTGCTCCTCATAAAGACATCTTTCTCTGCCATCCATCTGATGCAGGCCTCCATGCATGCAGCCACATCCATTTGGTGCCTACCTGGTGTTGATCTGTTTCCCTGTCCATCTGCTGACTGAACAGTGCTGCCCGCCTGTTTCCTGGAATTCCCGCCATACTATCCTACACAGCTGCTGCCTGCTGACAATATATCTGCTGACTACCTGGTGTCTGCACTTAATGCTCCCATCTCCCACAAGCGAACTTTTTGTATGTCCCATCAATTTAGAATTTAGAGGTAAAAAGTATCACTTTGGATCCCTTTTCAAACTGTTTCTTTGAGGAGACAAATGCTCTGTGTCCCATCCCTTCAGAGATCCTCACACCTCAGGCAAGTGGATGTAAGAGTCTACTGTTGAGAGCTCCCTCATTCTGAATTTCCTGTGCCTGCTCTGAATACCTATACATTCAGGTGGTGTTAAAATGATGGGGGGGAAAAATCCCACATTTCTTTATTTGATCATATGGAAATAGTTATTGTAAAATGCTGATGCTCGCAGAACCTGTAGCTGAATTGTTTTCACAATTAGGAAGTGGCCAACACAAAGCCCCTCAGCATAAACCCGGCACGAGAACTTAGCTTCACATACTGTGACAACTTTTGTTCTTGTTGGTGCCAGTAAACACTAAACAATAGAAAATCCACAAATCCTCCTGTTGAACATAAGTGAAAATCATAGGTTGCATCTGAAAGAGTTTTCTACTCAGTGGCTACAATATAAGTAGTAATGGGGGAAAATACTAATAGAATGTAGCTTTTAACTGGAATGCATCATAGATATGAGGAGTTATCCAGTCCAGTTCAGAACACTCTGCATAAACATCTGGAAAAAAATATTCCACAAGGATTTGGTCCCTGCTTTATGCACAGGCTGCTCTGTGCCAGCCACGCTGTTGCACACCCTCACTGTCTGCTACCACCTGATTCTCCACTGTGATCTCTCTGCTCTCTTGGGGTTCCATCCAGCTCTCTGACCCTCAGCTCTCAGTAACAATCAGCTCCTAGGAGGGGAATCTCAGTGCTGAAGCTATAGATAAGTGCTGTGTAGAACTGAAATTAACAAAAACAAGAGACTTCTAATTGAATCTTAACTAGCTCTATCTTCGACTAGTGGAAGGAGAAAGTTAAATCAGGCCTGTGACTTTTAAGGGAAAGCCCACACTTCCAGGCAGAAATATCTGTCCCCACCCCTCATTTACCTCCAGAGGGCTCTGACATGGGAGCTCCTTGCTTAGCCAGTTCAGTTTAGCTGATAGTGGCCCTTCAGTCAGAACAGGCTAAGCTCAGTTCTGCTGCCCTTTGCTCATAGGATAAGGAGAACAACATTTCATTACCCCTGCATTTAACACTGAAGGGAGTTGTAAGCCAACACCAGCCAAAGGGATCATTTGGGCAAAGCAGTCCCATCATGCCAAGCAGCACCTAAACAGGGTGGGTGTGCTCATGAAAATGCTGTCTGGCACTGACACCCGTTCCCTTCCCCACAGCCAGCTCTGCAGGACATACAAACCCTGCTTATACATAAAATGTATTTTGCTGCTGGTTATGGCTGGTATCAAGAATGAGGCAGTATATCCAGAAAGCATTACATGGCGCAAGACTTGGTCTTGGTCTTACATTGCCATCTACCATATGGAGCCTTTTACACACGTGACAAGTGGGTGGAAAGTGCCCCTATCTGGATTTGGTATCATTTCACACTGATTTTTGTGTTCACATTACACACATGTAAATGACTACACAAGGAATGAGGCAGTGAAGAATCAGCTCCACGGAGTGCTAATCACACGTTACTTTTTCTTTGTTCCTGATTGGCTCAACTTAATTCATTTGATAAGCAGAGAATCTAAGGACTCATTTAAATTTGGTTTCTCAGAAAGAGGGGCTGCATGTCAGATTTATGAGGAAGAGTCATAAAAGTTTCCTCGTAGTCCTTGTGTCTGTCTCTGGCAGTTAATGGATTACTGCACAACTTAATCCCCAGCTATTAGGAACAGCTCCATTGTCACATAATTATACCCCCCTTTAATGAAATAATATTTCCCTGTGTTCAGAATTCTCTCATAAAACTAGAAATGAGGTCTCAACTTTGCACGGACTTAGCAAAGACTGTGCACCCCTACAAGTTGGGTCTCTTACTTTACAGTTTCCCTATGGCCATCCAAAGTCTTGACAGATGAAAGGAAATAAGATGAAGTCAGTTGGTCAATGGTGCTTGGCAGAAGTGTGGGAGAAGAGCCCAATGTGTGAGTGGCAGACCTTCCCACGGTGACTACAGGTGCACTTGCCACCTTAAGATTGGAGAACACTCTGCTTCCTGGCTTGCCGAAAGGCCTCTGACGACTTTCTGTGATGACTATAGCAGCCTTGATCTGGTTACTCCAGAACTGAGCAGTTCACTGGAAACACTGAATTTCTTGAGACCCTGCTTGACCTTGTCATAGTATTGGAGCTCTGGCCTTCCTCTGCATCATGGGTAATTCTCCAGTTGGGAACAGAGCACAATTTTTGGCAGACAGTCTCGAGACATGCACTCCACATACCCCAGCCAGCGAAGCCTGTGAATGTCCAGCATAGTCTGCATAGACTGTAGGCCGGTTCTCTCACAGATATCCCTGTTAGTTATCCATTGGCCCCAAGTGACACCAGGAATTTTTCAGAGACAGCAACAGTGAAAGCTGTTCAGTCTTCATTCCTGCCTGGAGTACATGGTGTCACGGCTGGCATGGCCCAGCACGCACAGCCAAAGGAGAGTACTGAAAAAACAAGCCTGAAAAACAGACACTGTTGTATTCAAGATTAGCAGCTTGTTGTTCCAGACATGTGAGGTAAATTTGCCAAAGGTGGTAGAGGCTTTGCTGATTCTCACATCAAGTTATGTATCAAGGCTAAGTGAGCTGGTCAAAGTTGGCAAGATGGCAGAAGCCATCCATGTTGTCCAGAAGTTCATTAATGGAGGAGACTTTAGAGGGGCTGTCGGTGCCCTGTGACATGAGAACCTACTTCACATGCAGGAAGCAATCTGGCATTAGTTTCAATGTAGGTGATACATTTTAAGAACAACAGGGGCTACTGAATTCAACTACTCTGACCTCCTGTCTAACACAGACCATAGGGCTTCCCTGAATTAATTCCTGCTTGAACTAGAGCATATCTTTTAGAAAACGCATCCAAACTTGATTTACACCTTTCCATTGATGGAGAATCCATCAGACCCTTGGCAGATAATTGCAATGATTAATTGCACTCACCTAAAAATGAGAGGGTTATTTCTAGTTTGAATTGGTCTAGCTTCCATTTCCAGCCATTATGTCTAGACTGAAGTGCCCTCTATTATCAAATTTCTGTTCCGTAAGTAGGTACTTATAGACTGATCAAGTCATCCCATGTGCCTCTCTTTGTTAAGCTTAATCAGCTGAGCTCGAGTCTATCACCCTAAGACAGGTTTTCCAATCCTTTTTATCATTCGTATGGCACTTTTCTGAATCCCCTCCACTATGTTAACGTCCTTCTTGAATTGTAGACACCAGAACTGGATGAACCATTCTAGTAACAGTCACACCAGTGCCAAACAAAGAGGTAATATCAATTCTATTCTCCTACTCAATGGCCCCCTTGGTAGGCATTTTAGGATTGCATTAATCCTTTTGGCCACAACTTTATACTAGAATATACCTTCAGAAATCCTAGCCCCATACTTGGGTATCTACAGTGCCAATGTTGTTATGGCTACACTGATGTGGGTAATGTGCATGCCCAGCTTCCTGTGCCAGGGAGCCTAGAGCAGGGAACAATCTGTGATATAGACCTAACCTCCAGGTTTTCCTCCTTGTGAGACAAGGGAGCATGTTTTTTTGTTGTGTTTTGTTTTTTAAATACCTACTTCCCCTCTTCCCAGCAGATATTGCTCTCAGTCAGTAGTTCATATTAGTCTCTCCATGAAGTAAAACCGCATAATGATCTCAGTTCAGAAAAATGGCCTCTTCAGAAAGATGGCACCTCCAACAGCGTATTAACACCCATTAACACCAGGCTGGGGTATTGGTTTGGTATGGATTCAGAAGAAAGAGGCCCTCGTCCAATCATAATTATTTCCAAAGTAATCAACACTGTTGTTACAAACAAAGGATTATCACTTCAGGTGGTAATGAAACTGCTAGATGAGATGAATTCCTAGCACAAAAGTCCTGGACAGAAATAAAGCAAATGAGATACAGACATACAGAAACACTTGTGAATGCTTTATGAAGTTTTTCTTAGGCATCAGCAACTCTTCAACTCTCCAGTCTGGAGATGAGATACAAATAAAACAATTAATTGCAGATACAGCATATGCCAGAGCCCACTTTGTCTAGTAAATAGTGACCTCTTGCTATCTTTTGGCTTACCAATAGTACATTTCATTCTGCTAGTTTTATTTTAAAGATAAGGCCAGTCATTCAGTCTTCCTTCCAAAAGTAATAATATTTGGTTTCTTGAATTTCAACTCACTTCATGATCTATTGTTTATATCATGGCACGTCACAAACGACATAAGATCTTGTCACACTCCATAAAAATCAAATGCAAACATATATCTACATTTAACGGAGAGCAATTATTTTTCTTCAAGTCACATGAAAAATTGACTAATGAGCACTGAGTCTACACACACACATAGCACACTGCAAAGGTCCATCAGAAGACACTACTTCAGAAAGTCTTGAGGGACGATACAAGATAAACACAAGGATTTCAATTTTAAAATAAACATAATTTTTAATTATGTTCTGATTTATTTCTCCCATTATTAGAATGTTTTCTACTTCTGAGTTTAGTTTACATCATCCTGAGTCCAAAGGAAGTTTTGGCAGATAGAAGACTTTTCTGAGAATCCTGGAGGGTTGAGATTTGGTTGCATAAGTATTTTCTTCTTGCTCTGCTTCACACTTCTGTTTTAAAGTGACATTACATTTCAGAGTTGCCATGCTAGGTCATTCGCTGCTGCATTAAAAAAATAAGGCCAAAGAAAGAAGACCACCATAAAGTGATTAATGAACTACTTTAATGCCAAAACACCAATATTGCTGCCCGAGTAGCTTTGTAGACAATCTTTTTGGTGCAAAATCCGTGGCATAAAGATAAGAGGCAGAGCACTTAAGACATGTTTACAAAAATTAAACCACTGACTTGGCTTCAGTTAAAGTAAATTCTTCTGCATCCTGCTGTGCAGGGAACATTTACAAAGGGATGGCTGGCAAAGGTTTCCTTCATCTTCTTTCCTGGCACTGTCTGTTGGCTCCACGCCAAATGTAGAACTTAAACCACATGAAAGTGCATCAAGGTATTAGCATTTTTGAGGGGTTCATCATCAAGCACTTTTATAATCAGCTACGTATGCTTAGATCAGAGCCGCAAGAGTTGTCGCCTAATGGCAGAATGATTTAGCTGGACTATAATTCCATCTTTTCCCAACATACTAAAATTTAACAGGGCTTGATGTGGCACTCAGATGTGCATCTCTTAACATATGCTACTGCACAGACATAAAAACGTCTCCACTCTTCCTGAATTTGTGGCTGAGCCCAGCACAAACCCAATCATGCCCCCTCTGAAGTCAATGAAAGTTTGACCCTCGACTCCAATGAGGACAGGGTCAGGCCCTGTAACAAAATCATCCACAAGAGCTGCTGTTAATCTGTGCATGGCAGTACATTCATTATGAATCCCCGCCCCCATTTATAATATGGCCTTAAGGTCCATTAATAATAATTTGCACCTATGTAGTATCTTACGTGCAAGGATCTCAAACAACTCTGCAGAGATTAAGTAATTAAATCTGACAACATTGCTGTGAGGTGGGTATTATCATATTCACTATATCCGTCTAAAGTACCCACATGGCCCCCATTACCATACTATTAGAGCATTTCATACTCCTAAGGTATGTTTCCCTCTCTCACAGGGATGTTGTGAGGAAATACTGTTACCCCCACAGAGGGAATAAAGGCATGAGCACTTCCTGTGTGACCCTGCACAAACCACTTAGTCTCTTTGGGAACATCTATGCTGGGGAAAAAACCCACAACTACACAGCAGTGAGTTGCAGAGCCTGATTGGCTGAGTTGGGCTCAAGTTACTGGGCCAGAAATAGCAGCGTAGATGTCCCTGCTCTGGCGGGGGCCTGGGCTCTGAGATTCTCTTCATTTACTAGGTTTCAAAGCCCCAGGCTCCAGCTTGAACAGACATCTACAGCTATAATAGCCCCATTGTCGGAGCCCCACAAGCTTGCGAGAGTTGACCAGGCTCCAAGACTCACAACCACGGGTTTTATTTTGTTTTTTGCCATGTAGATGTGCAGACTCAAAGACACTAAGTGATTCAAGTCACAGAGTCAGCATGCAGCAGAGTAGAAAATGGAACCCAGATGTCCTGAATCCCAGCCCAGCGCCCTAACCACTGGCCTATTCTTCTTTCTTTACAAATGGGGTAAACTGAGGAATAAGCAGCCTAGATGACTTGCCCAAAAAGCAACCAGTGAGTCAGCAGCAGAAAGAGGAACAAGAACTACTGGCTTGGTTTGCCAGTCTCCTTATTTGTTTTGCTGGACTAGACTAACACGGCCACCCCTTTGGAACTTAGATCTGCCTCGTAATCTCATGCAATGCCCGCTGGGATTGCCCAATTCAGGTATTGTAAATAAAATCTGAACAAATCTGGTTTTTGAAAATGCAATTAGCTTTACATTGTTTATGCAGACACAGAGTTAGAAAACACCAAAAACCAAGCAGGGAATAGACATGGCAATTTCCAAGTTATTTTTCCTCTATTTTAATTCAAACGTTATTTTTGCTTTCTTTAAAAAGTGGAATGTTGGGGTGCTTTGGTCATTTAAAATTTGTCTCTCTCTGAAGTCATCAGTGCTTAAAATGAAGCAAAAATGTTTGCAGACAGTCAAACTAGGGTATAGATTAGAAGCTTTGAGTAGTTAAGCACATGCTGGGGAATTGAATTATTAAAATTCATAAAGAAGCTACTGTGGAAAAGGGCTTTTCAATGCACAGAGACTATGTGCTGCTCGTATTCAACAGGCTCAGTGTTGCACAGCCAAACGGTATTTTAAATTACTACCATTGTGGTTTGTTTTGTCAAACATTTACCAGAAAGAGTTTCTAAACAGTGCTCATTGATGGGGCTGTTATGGGCTCTAAAGTCAATGAATTGTTGATTGTAGGGGTGCCTCATACCCATAGAGATCCCTCCTCCAACTTCTTATTTATGTATGTTGCCAAAGATTGTAAAAACAAAAAAACCCCCACAAACTGATGAAACAGCATCGAAACAGCATAAGAGAGCAAATTTTCAAGCAGCCTCCTAAACTGGTCTTACAAAATTTGCAGACTCATCCACTTGTGAGAGCACATAAAGTAAGTAAAACAGACAAATTGTGAATCTGTAAGTATCTCTTTTCTGGGCACAAATATGCAGGGATATTCTGTGTGTAAACTGCAACTATAAATTCTTCAGATGCATTAAAAGGCCTGTTTGAAGACTTAGCGAAGAGAATGACTGTCAACCTGGAACTCAGTGTTCTGGCTTCCTCTTCGCTGTCACCTGACAGAGAAGTGATAGCCCTAACTCTGAATTTCCTTGTTATTCTGTGTTTGAATAAGACCTTTAATGTTACTTGGGCAGGGAGGCATATGTGTCTCCTATTAGAAATAAATGTTTTGGTTGGCTGGGGACAAGTTCAAGAGATTCCTGTAGCAGGCAAGATGAGAGGGGATGTTTGGCAAGATCTTTCCCAATGGTTGGTACAAGTGAAGGATTACAGTGAAAATGTTTGAGTGTCTTTCCCATGATTTTCCATCTTCAATCCTTCTAAGAAATATAAAGAATTTTAGGGTCTGATCCAAATCTTCTTGAAATCAGTAGGTCTCTTTCATCTGATTTCAATGAGCTTTGGATCGGGCACTTAAATCGCTAAGTTGGGTATTGAAACAGTGAAGTTTTCTTCTCTACCACTTAAAAAAAAACAACCCCTCATCCCTTGAAAAAAACTCTCAGTTTGACCCGGCCACCCTGACTCAGATAAGCAGTCCTCCATTGGCTTAAAGTAGTCAAGTCAGCATAGGGCCAAAACATGAACACACGTACAGGGTAGCAGGATGGCCTAAATCCTCAGTCCTTAGCAGGGAACACTGCATCATGGCTCACAGAACAGGAAGGAGAGCAGCCGCTGCGGAACTGAGATTCTTCCCCCATACAGGTGGGTTACCTAGTCATGAGGAGGCTGAATCCAGAAGTAGGAAGACCTTTAACTCCAGCCATGGTCAATGCACAGGCCAGAACAGCACAGCTGACCTGGCACAGAAGGGAAGTAAACTGCCTCAGTCCTTTTCCTGGTGCAGCTCACTTCCCCTTAAAGCAAGCGGGGAGCAGGAACCAGATTGTGTCTTTGGAATCTAGTTTGTTCCAAGGACAGCGCATCTACACTCCATGCTTGGGGTAAGATAAATACCTAATTTACCCCAGTCAGGACTGCAGCATAATGCTCTCTGAATTGATATGATTTATTTACTGAGCATTTGCAGAAACTAAGTTCCAGAGGGGTAGCCATGTTAGTCTGTGTACAGAAAAACCAACAAGAATTCTGTGGCACCTTAAAGACTAACAAATTTCTTCGGGCATAAGCAAGTGGGTTGGAGCCCATGAAAGCTTATGCCCAAAGAAATTTGTTAATCTTTAAGGTGCAACAGGACTCTCATTGTTTTTCCAGAAATTGTCTCTCACATTCCCTCAAAAACACAGCTCCCCTACTTCAAACGCTTCAGAATATCCCAGAGATATTCGTTTTTATATAGCTGAGACTTCTGCAAAATGACCATTTACTACTGACTTCAGAGTTGCTTTTGTTTAATTCATTATGAGGGTCGTAGACATTACAAACCTTCACAAAGTGACAAAAGATTCAGATCTGATGTTTGAAACAAATTCATAAAAACAACGATCTATAGAACACCGATATCATTTAATCTTAGGAATTCCTAGTGAGTGCAGAGACCAAAATACAGTCTTGCAAGACACATTTATTTAAATATTACAATTCTCAGAGACTGGTCTACATTACTGACTCTCGTATGCTTGGAAAATAATTATGAAAAAGAAGGCTTTTTTTCATATTCATGGTTAGTGAGTGAAAACATAACTTCAAACACCAGCTGCTTCTCCCCACAGCATAGATCTGGACTGTTGCACAAAGGGCTGTATACGAGCTGGGTGTGGGAAAGGATGCATCTGAGTGTTTGAATGCAGTGTTAAAAGCATGGATAATCTGGTGAGTAAGCAGGAGGACTCAGGACTAGTTCCACTGTTTATAATGGGCCAAATTGTGGGAGACATCTGACAGGCTAACTGAGATTCAAGTTTTCATCCATGTACTTCAGTACAAATATTTTCTCATAACTCATCAATCATTTTACCCTACTCATATTTATATGGGCCAAATCTTGGTCCCATAGAAACAAATGGGAGATTTGCCACTGGCTTCAAGATTTAGCTTGCAGCAAGGAAAAGAAAATAAGGACACTAGACACAGGAAGTCCATCTGGAGGATGGAAAGATGCCCATAATATCCATGCCCGCAGTCAGCTCTGCTCAAACAAAGGGAGGCAAATTAAGACGTATGCTCTGGGCATGCATTGATTTAACCCTTCTTCCAACTAGCTCCCCCCAGCCAGGCTCCAGTGGAGCTACATGCATAATTTGGAGTTGCTCTCCCATGGCAGAAATCCATGGTGAGTGGATCAAGCCTACTGATTTTCAATTCATTTTGCCTGTAAATTGAAAGAGGTTTTAGCATCCTGAACAGAAGTGCTTTGGGCTTATGATGCTGCAGGATTCAAAAGATGTAGCAGCTTTTAGCACTTTTTAGTTCTCAGCCACTTGAAGTAATTTCCACTGGATATGACAACTCAGGGGGAAGCTGGAACAGAAAAGCTAATTGTTACTGGAACTGAGTAAAGTTTTCAAATGGGTCCCAACAGGTGGCTTTTTAAAAATGTAATGACAGAATCAAAGATCATTTTCAAAGGGCCTAAAGAGACGCAAAAGGAGAAAAAAGAATCTTTTGGCTGGGACACTGGCATAGTTAGTCATAGATTTATATTTTTATGGCTAGAATGAATCATTATGGTCACCTAGTCCAGTGGTACTCAACTTTCCTGACTACTGTGCACCTTTCAGGAGTCTTATTTCTCTTGCATACCTCCAAATTTCACCTCACTTAAAAACTGCTTGCTTACAAAACCAGCATAAAAATATAGAAGTGTCACAGCACAGTTACTGAAAAATTACTTACTTCCTCATTGTTATCATATACTTATGAAATTAATCAATTGGAATATAAATATTGTACTTGCATTTCAATGTATAGTATATAGAGCAGTATATACAAGTCACTGTCTGTATTAAATTTTAGTTTGTACAGGCTTTGCTAGTGCTTTTTATGTAGCCTGTGGTAAAACTAGGCAAGTATCTAGATAAGCTGATGAACCCCTGGAATTCATCTGTGTTCCCCAGGGGTACGGGTACCTCTGGTTGAGAACCACTGATCTAGTCTGACCTCCTATATTACATGAGGCATAGGATTTCTGTGAATTAGCTCCTGCTTTCATTGCAAAAGCTGAGATTGAACAAAGCATTTTGTTTAGAAAAATATCCAATCTTGATTTAAATATTTCCATGGTGAAGAATCCACCACAACTCATTGTAAGTTGTTCTAATGGTTAATTATCCTCACTGTTAAAAATGCACACTTCATTTCTCATCTGGATTTGCCTAGCTTCTACTGCCGGCCATTGCCTCAAGATACTAGCACTCGATTGAAAAGCCCTCTACTATCTAATTTCAATTACACATGTAGGCTTTTAGATTGTAATCAAATTGATGCTTAGTCATCTCCTTGTTAAGATAGATTGAACTCCTGGGCTATGTCTACACTTGGAAATTTAAGTCGACTTTAGCTAAGCTTAGTTAAGTCGACTTAGTGAGTCTACATTTAAATTTTAAGTCAACTTTGGGGGGAACTTACAAAGTCGACCTAGAGCGTCCACACCTAGGTTGACTTCTATGGGCTAGGGGGACCTAGGGCAGGTCCATGGGGGCAGTGGGGGGGCACCCCTTGCCCAGTGCCAGGGGGCTCAGCCTTTGCCCCATTGTACATAGGTACAATGGGGCAAAGGGGGACAGGGACCCTGGCAGGGCATAGGGGCAGGGTGGGCAAGGCTCTGCCCTGCCCTGTGGGGGGCATGCCAGGCTCCCCCTGTGCACCCCCCCGGCAGGAAGGGCATTGGTGCAGTCCTGGGGTAGCCCTAAGTCGACTTAGGGCTACCCCACGTCTACACCGGCTTAAGTCGACTCTAGGGAGTCAACTTAAGCCTTAAGTCAAATTAAATCTAGGTTTTATAAAGTCGACTTAGTTGCTTAAGTCGACTTAAGGAAACTGTAGAGTAGACGCAGGGTAAATTAAGTCGACTTAAGCAAGCTTAAGTCAACTTAATATACAAGTGTAGACCACCCCTGGAGTCTAACACTACACAGCATGTTTTCCAATCCTTTAATTATTCTTGTGGCTCTTCTCTGAACCCTTTCCAATTTTTCAACATCTTCAGTTTAGGAGATCAGAGTCCAGTTCTCATAGTTGCTATAGACTTCCTGTGTGACTATAGATAAGTCACAAGTTCTCTGCACCGGAGCTCCCCCATCTATAAAAGAGGATAAGAATATTTCTCCAAGTCTTGGTATGCCTTGCCTATTTAGATGGTAAGATCTTACAGGTTATAGGCGGTCTCATACTAAGTGTATGTACATTGCCTCGTACAGGGAGGTCTCAGTCTTAGTTGGTACTTCTAGTTGCAACAGTAATATAAGTAATCGATAAATAATTGACTCCCACACGCTAATATCCAGAGAGTAGTACTTAGAAAGCCCCAAAAATGCACATAGGGAGAATATTTTTTAAAAATAATCCAGATGGGCACTTACACTGGCATGTTTAATTACAGCAGTTGCTAGAGACTAGGGTAATTGCTTATACATGTTATCAGTTAGACACCTAAATGGCCATTCATGCACACAACTAGCAGTTTGTGTCAGTACACAATTCCATAAGCAGTTTTGTTCAATAATCATGGAGTTCCTTTAAAAAAAATGACCCCAACACTGCATTGTAAATTTCATGAAGCAAGAAGTTTTGTGATTTCTCTATGCCTATAATATTTGGTGCTTCATGGTCCCAGAGCGAATTTAATAGTTGGCACTCAGTGAATCAAGTTGCAATAGAACAAAATAATTTATAGGTAGAATATTCAAAAACACTAAGGCTATGTCTACACTAGAAAAAGTTAGGTCGACCTTGTTAAGTCGACTTGACTTAAAGTGGTTACCTTGAACGTGGACTTAGTAAGTCGACCCAACTGCCCTTAATAAAGTCGATTTAAGGTTTAATCCATGTCCACGCTGTGCTTAAATCGACCCAAGGAGTCGATTTAAGGATTAGGTCGACCTAACCGGCAGTTCTTACTAAGTCGACTTAAGCTTTCATTAAGGAATTTCTTAAGTTGACGTAATGAAAGCCCAGTGTGGACGGGGAGTAATTTAGGTCGACTTAAGGCTACTTAAGTCGACCTAAATTGCCAGTGTAGACATACTCAAAGTGATTTAAGAGCTTAAATAAGATTTTCAAAAAAGTAATTTAGGACCAGTTTTATAAAGCTAAATTAAAGGCAATGGGACATAGGCATCTAACTTGCTCAGGGCTTGTTACACTGCTCCATAGTGCAGACTACAGGGATGTGAGCTGCAGAGATCACCAAAGAGTTGTGCTCCACTGCCCTATGTGGATGTTGCTGGCTCAAACTAGAAGGCACATTATTTGTGTTAACACTGTCGTTTGAAAGAAGACTACAACAACGCAAACTAGGTACTTCTAGCTCAGTGGTTCCCAACCTTTTCCTTTATGCAGACCACTACATCATTATCTAAAAGCTTTTGCAGACCATCATGTAAGCAAGCTGTCTTAAACATTTTTAACATAGCCTATGGCTGATGGGAGTCAAACATATCAAGGAGTATTAAAAACACAGCTATTTCTAATAATTTATTATGCTCACACACAAACATATTGCACTTGTCACAGTACATTTAAATGCAGTAATTATATTTTCCCCTCCCCCCAAAGACCACCTTCAGTACCCTCACGGACCACCAGTGGTCCACGGACCACAAGTTGGGAACCACTGTTCTAGCTCATTCCAACAGCATCCACACAGAGTAATTAGAATGTGAGACTTTGGTCTGCTGTTTATGCCTTTGTAGGTCCTGTGAAGACATAACCCTTTAGTCCTTTTGTAAATCCCACTAGGGCACTTAAATATCTGTGTAAAGAGCCTGTAGGCGTACATCTGGGCAAAATTTTGCAGACAAATTATTTTCATTTTAAAAAATGCACATGTGAAAATTTGTCTTTTTCACTGAATTGTTTTGATAGAAAAAAAGAATCCTAAAATTCACTTTAAAGAAAACTCAGAAAAAAATTCAAAAACATTTTGTTTTGATATTTTCAAAACAAAGTGTTTTAATTATTTTTGTTTGAAAGAATTTTCACTGCCAATGTTCTGCTTTAACTTTATGAAGCCAATCAAAGTGTTAAAAACACTCAAAATCCAAACAAAAAGCTTTTTATGTCAAATGAAATATTTCATTCCACCCAAACCAATTTTCTTCTTTGATTTTTTCATTTGCCAAAAATTTTAAAAAACCTCTTCATTTTTGGTGTGTCCCAAAATGATTTTTTCTTCATTTTTTTAAAAAAATTGCCAGTGAACCAGTCTCATAGATTCCAAGGTCAGAAGGGATCAATATGATCATCTAGTCCGATCTCCTGCACAATGCAGACCACAGAACCTCACCCCCCCACCCCCGCAATAAACCTCTAACATGACTAAGTTATTAAAGTCCTCAAATCAGTCCTAGGTAAGAAGTTAAATCTCACTCAAAGTCCTTCATTAAGCTATTTAAAAGGACTAAATCCAACATATATTTAATGTGTTAATGATAAACACATTTTATAAGTGACTCAAGAGAGAGACCAGATGTAATAGGCAGGTACATCCGTATGCTTCAGAAAACATTTACTACATACGTTTGTCTCATTACAACTTTATATCCTGCCAGAAGTTTTACTTTTGTGGAGTTAGGGCTTCAGTGTAAGCCTCAGTCTACACTTAAAATTTAGATTGACAGAATGCTTGGGTCAGTGATGTGAAAAACTCACACCCCGAATGTCGTAGGTAAGATGACCTAACCTCAGTGTATATGTGGCTAGGCTGATGAGAAAATTCTTCTGCCAAGCTAGTTACTGCCGCTCGGGGAGGTGAATTACTTATGTCAACAGAAAAACTCCTTCCATTGATGTAGGTAGCATTTACACTACTGTGGCATAGATACAGTTTGGCCGTCACAGCACCTGTAGTGTAAACATGCCGTAAGGATCTGAGGTTAGGGGTGGAATTAAGTCAGATGCATAGAGAGCGCTTGATCCTGACACAAAAATAGTCCCTATTTACCTAATTGAAGTCAGTGTGACTACTCAGGTGAGTAAGAGTTTTCAGGATTGGCTCAAGAACAGTAAAAGGGAAAAATATTCAGGGGTCACATGGGTGTAAGCGAGGGCAGAATTTGGAGCACAATGGGCCAGATTTTCAAAAAAGATAAGCTATTCAACGAAGTGGCCAGATTCCCATTAAGAGCTGTGGGCTCTGAGCTCTGTTGAAAATCTGCCCCAACAGGACTGGGAGCTCACTGCTCTCATTAAAGTTTGTGTTATGACATTAAAAGTTCAAACAATTTTAGCACTGAAATAATCCAGAGCCTGCTGGACAGGGGTGGAGGGGTGGAGAGAGGGGAAATGAGTTACAAACGTTTATGGAAGCAGAGATTCAAAATAGAAGAAAGTTAGCTATTAATTACAAGTCAGGTTTGATAAAATGCAGAGAACACCATAATGTGGGTTCTTACTCCTCCTCTCTATTAGATTGGATTTTGCTGCTGGAGGTGTGTCAAAGCACACAAAGGAATGCCAGAAAGAAACATCCTCCAGATCGTAAATACTACAGAAATTAACCACAGATTTTAGCATTGCGTGAAATCCAGGATTGGACAGTTTTAACTGTTTATTTTCTAAATTAATTTAGACTAGATTAATCTGAAATAATAGGACATGCTGCTCTTTAAAATTAGACATGGAAGTGTTCGGAGGGGAGTAAAATGCTCAGGATTAGAAACATTAGCTAAATGCTCCCAATGGCCAAATCAAGAATGGCATCTGCCACAACAGTATCCTAAAAAGGTCACTTCCATTTTCATTCTTACCTACCACACTTCTGCAGCCTGCTGGATCTTGTGGAGTCATTATTTGCCATTTACTATGTTGGTGAAGTCCGGAGCTGGCATAAGGAGTCTGGTCTGATAAATTTCTTTTCAAATGATATGATTTTTTTTTCTTTTTCAAAACTGCTGTTTTTACTTATTATTTTCCTAATCAAGTTTGGAAAACTGAGTATACTGATATAGGTAGCCACATTCCTAAGCCCCTGATAGGTCAGTTCCACACACCAGCATTCCATGGTGGATGGGCTATGCTAGTGCATGACTCAGAATACAAACCACTGATCCTAGAAGGTCAGGATATGGCTAGGCATCTCAGAAAGATATGTTAAGCAAATAGGGTGCAATTCACTCCAGCACAGAGGGTCTGGAACACAGACTGTACACTTTTGAAAGATCAGTTGATCCTTTAGGCCCCAACCCTGCACTGGGTTCCAGGCCAGGGGATTGCTGCATTCATACTAAGTCCCTTTAAAATCTATGTCCACCTCCAGAGATCAGCGCAGGAGAAGGATCCCAGGCCTTAAACGGGTCATAAGTGTTGCATAGACCTTGTAAGGCCCGTGGATGGATGTCCTTTAATTTTGGGCTATTGGAACTTTCAGGAATTAATTCAAAGCTGATTGCATATTTTGTATGTCACTTCTACATGCTATTCATTAATACCATTTAATTTCCTTTCTGTGTCCTGAACACTGTGCTGCATGCTGGTCTCATAGCACAGGATGCTGCCAGACATTAGACTGAGCCATCTGAGGTTAATGTGAGGAATCTAGTCTGAATCATCATTACTAGCTATTGTTTTAATTGAATCTGTATCTTTTAGCAGTGTACTGGGTTTTGAATATTTATAAGAAGTTCTTCAGTGTTAACTACTGCCTTTATTGGGACTAGTGTTTGCAAACTCTCTTGAATTTCTACTTCCTGGGCTTCTGGAGAAGGGATGAGTGACTTCCAGACAAAAAGTAACTTGAGTGGAATTTTCAAAAAGACTAAATAATTTTAAGACCACAAGTGTGATGGAATGCACTCCTGTATTCACATCATACACATTACCGTGATAATCTTCGTCAATCTTTTGTCTCAAAGCACCAGGATAATAAGCATGGTGATTTGCAAGAGGTGGATGGAAATCATTTTCGGAATCCACAACTATATACCAAGCACTGTATTTTACTTTTGAATTTTACTTACCATTTCTTCAGATAAGATTACCTGTCTAATACCATAGTACACTGTTTCAGCCATGTTGCGGTTTGTGTCTTTGGAGGCTGAGGCTCAGTTTGCCAGCTGAGGATTCCAAACATGGTCCTGATACATACTTATAGACCCGCCCTGCTAGCAGGTCCATATAGGTGGAGCCTATAGCTGTGCACGTGCAGAATTTGTTCTATTCTAGTTCAGTCCTTGACTATGTACAACACCATTGTGTGTGAGTGTCTTCCTATAATGCACTGTGAAATATGGCTAGAGCCCCAATCATGTGAAAGCTTACACATGCAAGTAACTTGTGAGGAATCCCACGAAAGACAGAGGAAGGACTATCCTAAAGTCAACCAAAATGTGCGCTTAAAGGTCAGACTGTTAGTTAGCTATTCCAGTTCCCTCCAAAATATATAAAGAGAAATATTATAGTTTGTAGATCTAATGCAAGAAACACCTACTCACTAATGTAAGGGAGAGGGTTAGATTTCACAGACAAAACCAATACATGGACAAAAAAGGAAAATTGTTTTTTTTTTTAAATGGAATGGAACTTGCAAATATTGGAGATAACCTACCTAAGAACCACTTACAGCTCTAGTGAATCTCTGATAAACACACTTCTGTAACTAATTTACAATATAGGACAAATATTTCATGAGGGAATAAGAGCTTCTCCTTGTCAACTGGCTATGAACAGAAGAAATATATGAGGAGTGAATATTAGGGGGAAAAAAGTCTAGCAGTATTGTAATACAATTAAAACCATTACAAATGCTGTACTCTGTTTTTGCTCCCTGAAGCAATACATTATTTTCCTTTTAAGCTGTCACCAAGTTTTGATACCATAAGGAACAAACTAAATCAAGCCAAATCTTAGATTAAAAGTTGGAGATTTTTATTGAAATATTAATCTTGCAAATTTAGTAGCCAAGGGACGATATTAATAGATGTGAGCTGGCTCTCCAATGATGGCGACCTTATTTTTTTATTTATGCTATATACTTCTGCCGCTAGAATACGGCATCCAGTTCTGGGACCACAGGTCAAAAGGAGGTTGATACATTGGAGAGGATTCACAAAATAATTGCAAAAATAATTAAAGGACTGGAAAACATGACTTATAATGGTAAAGGAACCTAATCTACTTAGTTTAACAAAGCGAAAGGTAAGGGGTGACTTGATGGTAATCAATAAGACCCTACATAGGGTGCAAAGATTTGATAATGAGCTCTTCAGCCTATCAGACAAAGATATAACTAGACACAATGGGTGGAAGTTGAAGCAAATTTTTAACCGTGAGCATAATTAACCAATTTGCCAAGGGTTGTGGTGGATTCTCCATCACTGGCAATTTAAAAATCAAAATATCTGATGCTTGTTGAGGATATGCTCTGATTCAAACAGGTATTATTTCCAGGAAGTCCTATGGCCTTGGCTATGCAGGAAATCAGATAAGATGATCACTACGATCCATTCTGGCCTTCAACATTCATAGATTCTAAGGTATCCAAATAGTATATAAATGGCGTTTTCTGAAATGTGTGGATAAAGCCAAAAACATTTGTGTACAATGTACTTAAAGAAAAATTGCACCTTTAAAGATGCTAAATCCCAGTTTAGCAAAGCAGTTAAGCACATGTTTAAATCTATTCTTCAGAACAGTGCTTAATCACATGCTTAACTTTAAGCATTTAACTTTGCTCCTGGTAATGAGTACAGCTCAAATGCATATGGAATTACATATGACAGGGCTGCAGCAACAACTCACCTCATTCGTTAAACTCATCTTATTACCTCCTTGCTGAAGAATGAACGCTGACTTGATTTCTGCTGATAACTGGAGAGGAACTGGAGAAAAATGTACAAAGCAATGGGCATTGCTGTACATAGATGTATAGTAATATAATTTAAAGAATAAAAATGTCAAGAGAGGAAAACTATATTAATTATATTCCTGGCTATGCATGCAGCCTTATCAGATACAGAATGAAAATAGAGAAGTTCACATTTTTGGAACTTTATCCGATACTATCTAAGAAGGCAAATCAACTCCCTCAGCCCTTGACCCTCAGAAAGTAAATTAAGCTAGATAATATAAAACACGTTATTTATCTTGCAGCATTGCACAGCTACCTAGAAAAGTAACATTGAACTCTGTCGCTATTACAATTTCTGTATTCTAAATTGTTCTGGTATTTGTTTTACAGTAGCACCCGAGGGCCCCACAGAGATCAGAACCCCATTGTACTAGGTGCTGTACAAACACATAGTAAGAGATATTCCCTTCCCTGAAGAATTTCCAGTGTAAGGGCTTGTCTATACCATTGCAGCACTTCAGTAAAGACTCTACCTACATCAGTGGGAAGGTTTCTCCCATCAGCCTAAGTGCTCTGTCTCCCTGAGAGATGGTAGCTAGACCGACAGGAGAATTCTCACATCAGTCTAGAGCTGTCAAGTTCAGGGGTTGGGTCAATCTAACTCTGTCATCCCAGGTATGGATTTTTACACCTCTGAATGATGTTGTTATATTAACGCAATTTCCTCATGTTGACCAGACCCAGGGCCTCATAAGGACCTTTTATGTTCATGCAGAACTTCATACTTTAAATAGGACTTTGTCCTGGTTCAGGGTTTGTGTGCATAGACCTGTTTGCTGGATTGGAGCCTGATTTAAGGTAAGATGCAACAAGTAGATGTAAAAGACATGGAGAGAACAGTGGAAGGAAGGACAAATGTAACAATGACAAGTTCGCACTATCACACTTGCTATCTATTTATATTCAATTGGATAACAAAAAATAATAAAAATATTGGTATCAGCAAGCCCTTAAGAGCCCCCTGCCTAAATATCATCAATTGGCTACTTACCATAGACATGAAAACAGGAGGAGGAGACGGTAACACCTTTCCAGAATGGTGACATGAGTAAACAGAACTATTCGTTAGGACTACAGTACAGAAAATGCTGCTTTCTGCATCTGGGTTTTACAAGACAAGCGAAAAAGTAATGTCCTACTATTATAGTTCAGTACACTCTGTCCCACTGTGATGTGATTAGTTTCAGTGAATTATCAATCAAGTAGAAGCATTGTTGATCCAGGAGCTACAACAATTGTCCGGATGCACAAACTAATAGTATAAAGGCTCCCTGATAAGCTTATATGCCCGTCTCAAAAGAGTGCCCACGCTATGTGATACAATTGCTTTTCAACTTCAGTCTGTCTTACACACATCAGCTCAGACTAAAGATCATGATTCCATGCATGCAGTTATTCTATGTTTCTCATACAAGAGGAAACACCGTCAATGTCAACAATTTTATCCTATAATTGGGCTTTGAGGGTTATTTTTCCTAATAATGAGACTGTCGGATAGAACATAAGGATAAATTCATTCAATGCAATGTGACATGGAACAATTTTAAAACTTCATCTGAGTATTCGCCTTGTGAAAAGCTGCAGGCAAAACTTCTTCCTTTCTCTTTGGGTTGACACGGCGCTGTTTGAAAGAACATTTGGGCCCTTTAGCTGAAGGCAAAAATATTTAACAAATACAACAGTATTCTATACATCAACATGCCCAGTTCAAACAGAAACGAGGCCTAACTGATGCACAAAATGGAATTTAAAATGTGCATCTAAAAAGTGCACTCTGCAACCTCCTGTGAGAGAGGAGTCTGAACTATTAGTTTTTCCAGCAGGAGGAATCTTCAGCCATTGTAGGGAAGGCAAGACCCAGGATTTTGTTTCTGAGAAATAAATTACTGAAGAGTGCTTGTAGTAAAATAGTTGAGGATTGCACTGTGTGTCTTTTTTGACTACAGATAAAATGATGGGGCCAGCTGTATCTCAGTGGGCCACTAACTAGAGAAAACTGTTTGTGAACCTTCCTTAGATCAACATGAAAGAACCCTAAGGCCAAAGTGTAATAAAGCTTCTAATACATGAGTCCCTTTTATGTTTCCTATAAATAAAATATGCAAAATGCTTTGAATTTACATTACCATGTTGTGGGATTTCTTTGTTTTTAATTGACTGACTCCATGATTGTTGATATTAAAGCGAATGGTGGATTATTTTTTAAAGGCTACAATTTAAACCAGTAGTTGAATATAGACTTGAGTGTCAAATTCTTCAGCTCAAACCACACAATATGCAAGCTGGTACTTAGTTATATTTTCTCCTTCAAAGGACAGTGTACTTTTAAAAAAAATCAATTTCAATGCTATTGAAGAAAGTAAGTTTCCCTTTCTTCTACAATTTCTCTGTACAGTTAATTGACATATTCTACCAAGCTGTCAAATTTCTTTTAAAACTAGTTTCTTTCACAGAAATATTATTCTTTCTTCATTATTTTGAATTGATAAATAGATCAAGAAATCTGTGGAGGTATCATATACCATCAGTGAAATATTTCTGTAGTTGAAAAAGATATATTGTGAAACGTAATCAAAATGATACACAGATTTGTCTTTTACACAATCATGGGACTTGAGTACATCTCAAGGGAAGAGTTCCAACATGAGAAAGAAAATACATAGTTCAAAAGCCCATGTTTTCAATTTGCAGCCGTATGGTTTAAATTATCCATGTATTTATTAAGGGCGCTAAATGGGCAGCTTAATTTAGGGGAAAGGGTCATTCAAGTTGACCAAAAAAAAAAAGTTTAATCCCTCAGTTAACTGAAGGTTAACTGTGCTTTTAAATGCTGAAATTTTCTATACTGCATATATTAAATACTCAAGATTCAGTTACTTGGCATTTTTTCCCCACCTAAATCTCTCCATTATGGAAAATTGTTAAATGCCTGGCCTAAGGGCATATCAATCCTATGCAGTAAATTGAATCAAGCATTTGTCAGTTACTTTCACTCTCATTTGTAAATGTATGCACTGAGCGTTTTAGGGTCCTCTTCTGATCTCATTGACACTCAATGTGCTGTGGGATTTTCACATTATTAAAACCAAAAAGAAGTGGGCTAAGCTATCTCTTCTACATTGTGCCAAGGTCTATCTCTACTTGATCTCTGAATGATGAATATTTGAAATACTGGAGGAATTTGCCAGACCAGCAGTGGGGACTGGGTGGGGGGGAGGAAGAGAAAGAGAGAAAAGAACACATATATCCAAAAACAGTGGGCTAAAAGTATATAAACTAACAATCCCAAAATGGATAGATCTCACAGATTCTCCATTCTCTTTTTTATAGATATATTGGGGGGGGGGAAGGGGAAGGGGGGAAGAGAGAGATAGGTTAATTATTGGCGCTAAAAGGTAATTTCACTGAATTTCACTCACCCCCGCCCCCGAATTTGCAAGTTGTCCATAGACAGTTCATGATATTTTCAGATGTATTTTTGTTCACAATTATTCACTGGTTCATTCAGTAAATAGCTCTTGTTTTGCGGATCATGTACAAATGGCTGATTGCAAAACGTCCAAACCGTGCTGTGTTAGTTACATGAATCAGGGTGGTCGGGGGGGGGGGGGGGGAGTATTTTTCTTCTTCCAGTACAAATCATGATCTTTGCAATCCAAAGTTATCTTAGCAGCAAATATCCTAGTATTACATTTGTTCATAAGAACATAAAAATCCTCTGAACTTGGTTAGACCACATTCACTTTAGAATTCAAATGAATATTTGTGGGAAAGTGTTTCCACTATGCCCAGCACCCACTGGGAACTTGGGGGCTGGAGGAGCATGACTCCCCCCTCCCCGGGATTGTGCCTGAACTGTGCTTTTAAATCTCAAACTTAAAGGAGCCTCCAGGCATCTTTCGCTTTTGTGACCAGCACTTAGACAGCAGATCACTCTAAGTCTCAATGATCTGACCTCAGCCATAGTGCTGAGGTCATTATTTTCACAAGGATGAAGTGTTCTTAAAGCATTAACAAGCATTTTCCAGCACATCTGACTTGAAGTGCAATCATAATGATTTTAATAAGCTTAGTTACTTTGGGTAATGCAAGAAAATTCATGCTCTGGCCATTCCAAATGGAGCTCCTTCCTCCATATCTCCCTTCCATGACCTTCAGTCTTCTGTTTGTTTTGAGTAAATATGAGTCCTGATCAAAGCATGGGGTTCATAGGCTATGTCTATGCTGGCAAGTTAGTTCGAATTAAGGAAGCTTAATTCGAACTCACTTAAGCCATGGCTACACTAGGCTTTGATTAGTTCGAATTAAGGGCTTCCTTAATTCGAACTAATAAATTTGAATATGCTATTCGAACTAAGGGTTAATTCGAACTAGTTAGTTTGAATTAACCAATGTGGACATGTTAGTTCGAACTAATTGCTTAGTTCGAACTAACCGGCCCATTGAAATCAATGCAATTCACTAATTCGAACTAAGCAAGTGCCATAAATGGCACTTGCTTAGTTCAAACTAAATTTTGCTAGTTCAAATTAAGTTAATTCAAACTAACTAAAATTAGTTCGAATTAGTTAGTTCGAATTAACTAATTCAAACTAACTTTAGTAAGTGCAGACATAGCCATAGATTCTCAGACTTAAGGAAAATTTGCATCCCGATCCAAACTACACTGCTCATGCCCATCTTTTGTTTTGAGCAGCCCCTTTTACACACTACTTGCATATTCAGACTTGAAGCAGAGTGCCATCCAGAGAAGGTACCTACAGTTGCACAAATCTGAATGAGATGACAGACATCTGTATCTAAAAAATGGGAAGACAGCCAGACGAATGATAACATAGTTATTTGGCTTAGAGGAACTTTAATGTAAATTCATTTCTAAAATTCTCTGTGGGTGTACCAATATTCTAGTGACAGATGCCAATATAAGAACACATATGAAAAAAATTGCATTCAAACATATCACTCTTCTGTCCTCAAAGGCTTACCATTGGAAAAAAAAGCTTCAAGTTGTAAGAATCAAAACAGTGATCTATGCTGCCACCAAAGCGTCCCCATTTTTTTTCTGTTACTAACCTTTTGCTTTACACTCAGACTATTTCACTTTGACCAAATCCTCCAAAAAAAAAATCACATTTTGTTTTATAAGAGTAAAATAACTGTATTAAGGAGCTACAGCTCATGAAATAGTTAATTTTTCTTTTTTTATTCAGTGCATATGTGAAAGCAAATGCATACCTTCAAATAACATTGCACTGAGATATCAAAGGCTTAATGAAACCAGTTATTCCACATTGTGAACTTGTTTTAGTTGAGATGAGGATAAACAATCTATTTTTCTGAAATCCACATGTACCCCATCTTGGGAGTGGCACATCAGCGAGTTTGCATGTATAGCCCAGGCTGGTATCTTCCTATGAACCTTCCATCTCTTAAACAATATGATCATTTGTGGCCAAACGAAGATAACCTTCTGTTTCTCACATTGAGTAATATCTTACTTCTTGAGTCACCACCAGGGTTTCAGTGGGACTATTTGACGAGAAGGTTACATTTCAATATGTGTGAGGGTATCAGAATCTGGCCCTTTGAACATAACTAGGGATGGTCAAACTGGACTGGAAAAAAATAAGTTTAAATAAAGAGAAGCTCACCTTTGTTTTTTATTTTCAGCTTTGTGCTGTACTTTCTGTTCCTGGGACTTACACTGTCATATGGGAAAGGCTTTGCAAACCCAACCTCCACAGCTTTTGCCTACTGGACTGAAATGCCAACTTTTGTGAGGCATTCACAAATAGTTAGATTTCAGAGCAAGCTGGAGCTGGTCTCAGGATGATGAAAGAAGTCCCAGTCCCCACACAGAATTCAGGTCTGCAGGAAGCCTGCAGAGTCTCTTCCTTCCACTCATGGTGTTCTCACAGGAAGGGAGGAAGGAGCAAGGAGCCCAGCAGCTCAGCATGGCTCTGCTCTTTTCTCCATTCTCCCCACTCAGGAGAATGGGACAATAGCCCCTCCGCTCCCTGCCCACGTAGCACTCAGACTGAAATGAGTGAGGTGTGGGGACCAGAATGAAGGTGGGAGCTGTCAGGGATGGGAGACTGAATTAAGGGGAGCACAGGGTCAGGAACGGAACTACTGGAGGACTGGGGTTGAGGATTAATTGCTGGGCAGGGGCGAGCAGATGTGAGGGTGAAAGATCCTCCAGCAAGTGCCAAAAATCACCTCAGCCAAGGGGAATTTGGGAGTGGGCAACACTCGCTGGTGTCTCTCTCTCTCTCTTTCTCACGCAGACAGGCACAGCAGTGCGAGTTAAAAAAAATTAAAAGAACAGCCCCAAAGGAATGTAATTTTTAAAAAAAACCTAAAAATTTTGAGAGTAAATGTCATGATTTTTGATCTCCTAAAGTTGGCAGTGCTGTGAATTAAAAAAAAAAAAAAAAAAAAAAAAAAAAGATTCGAGCTAGTTCTGGAGGTCACACTGTGTTATGAAGGTTTTACATCTAAGTTTCTCATTCAGATCTGGCCCAAGTCTGCAGTGAATGACATTAATGAAGTAGGGCTGTGAATATCAGGCTTAATTGAGCCCTAAGTATGATGCCCCAGCAGAGAAAATGGAGAGGCGCAAGGCCACTTCTGAACATCTGGAGGAAGTTACCAGATACACCAACTGTTAGGAATGCATAGTGGATGCAACCCTGTGTACTCAGCAATTTCCACTCAGGAGGCTGACTTGCACAATGCACTGCTAACGGGGATTGGATCGTCTGCCTAGGAGAGAATAAGGACTCCAGTTGTGCTTGGTCCCTGCCAATGGGGCATGAAGGGTAGAGAAGAACCCTTGTGAACCTGCTTACTTGGGCATGAAATCAGAGTCTGCCCTTTCTCTCAGTTGGACTACCATCGCCATCTGTGCTGTGGTGTGGAAACCTTTCCAGAGCAGGGGCACCTAAAGACATATTTGATTTACAGAATGTAATGAAGCTGCAAGCTGACTTTAAAAACACATTAACGAATACAAACCATAACCAAAGCAAATTCATCTCAAGGACTCAAGAGATCACCCAGCTTCTGAACACCAGGCCCCTGTACGGTGTCTCTACTTGGGCACCCAAAAATGGAATCACTATTGACTTCTGAAAATCTTGATTATAGAGGTCAAGACCAACAGCTTAAATTGTACCCAAAAGTGAATTGGAAGCCGGTGCAGAATGCAGATCACAGGTGTCATGTATTCCATGAAAAAAGCCCATCCAAGTAAACATTCTGCACTACTGTAGCTGATGCTTCTGAGTGGCCCTCAGGTACGGTCCCATGTGGTGCTCATTGCAGTCAGCCACGCGACACATGACAAAGGCCTGGATAGCTTTTGCAAGATCCTTCATCCGAGAGAAAAGTGCTTGCTGATCACAGATGAAAAAAGCAATTACATTCTTATTCTTAGAAGTGGTCCCACCAAGCCAGAGCCGAGCTATGTAGACAGGGAAGGGAAGCTTGTACTGCTGCTGCTGGCTGTCCATCCTCTGCTTTGTGGATAAATAAAGATTTTTTTTTTAAAGTTATTTATGTCTACAATGCTGCCTTGCACAAATTCTAAAGTCAGTTTATAAAACAGTACAAAGACAAATCATTGTGATGTGGGTGGACTTGATGTGAAAAAAAAACTTTAAGAGTTGAGAAAGCAAACACTATGAATCAAATTCATCCTTGTTGTAAGTTTATTGGAGTTAATAGGGATATGCCAGGGATGAATTTAGCCCTTTAAGTTCTGCTCCCTGCTTCAAAGCAGCCTTGTGTTTTGTAAGTTTTTATTTTCAACACAACAGGAAGACAAATCTGGATTTCTTTCAAGACAAAGAAAGCGAAGGCTCTGTAGCAAGTCCACATTCTATTATAAAACTGGCTAGAAAGTTCAAGGTAGGGGAATTTTGTAAGGAGTTTAATTTGTACTGCATATTGCAAATAGATTTACATTTCTCTTGATTCTAGTTTCCTGATATGCCTTTATTTGAAGGCTATATGAATTTCCCAGCCAAAATGGTGGCCTGTCTCTTTGCTGGAATTGGAAACATCATTCTTATTGAATAAAGTGGAAATAAAGCCACTGAATCTTATTTTACTTTGAGTGTCTGGCATAAAGCATGTGCACGCACATGCACGCATACACACACGACCAGCCATGTCTTCACTCCTCAAACAGTTTCTCAACACATCCATTTGCCTCCTTCAAAAGGATTATCTTCTTGTTATGACTAGACAACCACAGTAAAAATGGTTATCAAACAACAACAATTCAATAACTATGATCCTGGGGAAAATTCTAAAGCCGTGGGTTTGAAACTTTGAGAGTTTATATTGCTAGATAACTTTATACATCTGATACTGAGATACTAAAACATCCCTAAGGACTCCAAGTTTTGTACAACACTGTGTTTGCTGAATCAACTGAGAAACACAATTTCCACAATTGGGCAT
>ML685969.1:931145-957035 GCA_007922175.1 Pelusios castaneus
TTTGATTTGCTGTTACAGCCTGACCTGATGCTATGTCATACACTCCCCTGCATTTAATTTCCTCCCACTCTGTAACTTTCCTATCTTCAAAGCGTCTGATGAAGTGGGATTTTCTCCCACGAAAGCTCATGCGATTAATAAATCTGTTAGTCTTTAAAAGTGCCACAAGACTCTGTTGTCCTTCATTTTATAGTTGGGGAAACTGGTTAACTAGTCACACTATCAATGGTAGTTAGGCCATTACTAGACGCTAGGTCTGCTGTCTCCCAGATAGTTCACTCCACCACACCTCCCTATTAAACAGCCATCATTGCTTTTAGCTTGACAATCACTCACCAGTAATGTCAGCAAGGAAATGGACATGACATACAACACGTTTGAGTGCTGTCAATTTGCGGAAACTGGACATCACAATTTAAAGAACGCAGATTCTCTCTCCAGCCTTTATGAGAAACTTGGCATCTCTTCAGCAGAGATAGGCCATGGCCAGAGGTGAAATCAGGAGAAAGAAAAGCTGACTGTGCCAGCCCAGCTGGCAACATTCTCATTTTCAGTGTCCCATACAGGCACTGCTTCAAAATTTCATAAAAACATTCTGTAAAGTTTTCATCGGTCTTATTTATTCAATTGCAGTTTTTCCACATTAATCATTTCCACAGACATGAGTAAATAATACCACATGTGGTTATGATGACTATGCTCTTCCATAATGCATTTGCCCCAAGATGCACTGGTTATACAATGAATCCCACTCCCCACTTATATCTAGAAATGTCCAACTACCTTTAGTCCAACTACAAGACTAAGAACGTGGAAAAGTTAAGGCAGAACAAGGTCATAGGACGAGAGAAGTGTCCAGCCTCTGCAGTGGTTTAGAAATAATTAGTATCAAGTTTTAAAATACCTTCTGTTGCCCTGCCCCACGTTGTCCATCTCAGTATATGTCATTATATTCCTGCATAAACAGCTGCAAAGTCTGAATCTGAGTTTCAAATAGCCTGTGGTGGAGTGTCCTCCAGCGTGTCCCCTTCTGGCCCCATACAGCACTAATCTCCCTGCCTCAGCAAGGTCTCAAATGGTCATGCATGTGTTCTCATGGAACACCAGTGTGGTAAAGCCTTAGCCTTCCAGCTAACTCTCCTATTCCTCTTCTTCTGGGGCACCTGTGTCCCAAATAAGAGACAATATGGAACCAGGAGGGCCATCTGGCCAGGCTTGGACAAGACACCAAGCTTCTCTTCAGGGCCTGTCCTCAAACAAATGATCCCCAATCAGTCTTCTCAAGCTCAAACACCCTCCACCCCATTTACTGGGGGGCTCAACAGGCTGCAAGCTGTTTCAGATGCCCTGCTGCATATAGATTTATCTCATGGAAGGCTTGCTTTCCTTTCTCATCAGTCCCCAACTGACCTAAGCCTTCTCCTTTTAACTTCCCTCTCCACGCCTGACAACTACAGCAGGTGTAGCTGGGCAGGGCTGATTGGCCCCATAGGCCCTTGTTAATTCCCTCCAGGCCAGCATAGGGCTCGTCTGCCCCCGCATACACTCCAAAATTCAAACGTTCAGCTCTGGGGGGCTGATTAACAAAAACTAGCATACTGCCAACTTTCATGATTTTATCATGAGTCACATGGTATTTAATGTTTTCCTTAAAGTCCCAGCTGCTGGAATCTGGAGACTGAGTGAGAACCTTAACTTTCATTTAAAAAGAGGGTAAATTTCAAGGCCTATGATTACAAAGGAAAACTTTGAAAACATGAGCCAAGTGCACTCTGAAAGCTTGGAAACCAGAAGATAAATAAACTAAAACCCAAATCTATTTATTAAAAAAAAAAAAAAACCCTCCCCTGCAACAACTTTTTGGTCCTAACTCATGATTTACCACTTGGGGTTGGCAATACGGGGATACTGACCAGACGGGAACAGCAATCTGGATGTCAGACCGACACATTGGATGCAAATGCCATGATTAAGGCCATGATTTTGGAATGGGTATTTTTATTAAAAGTTACAGATAGGACACAAGGAATAAACAATACATCATGCATTTATTGAAGCTGAAGCCCAACCTCACCACCCAGGGCTAAAGTCAACGCCTGAGATCTGCCTCCTGGGGCTGAATTACTAGAATTTTCAAGAAGTTATGGAAGTCTCATAAAATCATGGAAATCCAGGACCTCCGTGACAAATTCATATCCTTAGCTATGATCTACACATATTTGTGACTAATTACTGTATTAGAAGTGTTATGTACATAGCTATATAATGTATTCTTTTATTCTGTTTCCATGTAAACAGACTTCTTCCCTCCTTGCTGGAAGATAGTAATACTTGTAAGGCAATTCTGTATGGAGGATCTGACAAAGAGAAACTCACATTGGGCACTCTCCCTCATGGAGACATTGGTTCCATCTTTGTTTGCTCCCGCTCCTCCTCCCCTCCCAGAATTGAAAAGAAAAAAGTCACCAAGACGGGATTTCCAAAAGCATTCAGTGTTGGCTTAAGTCTGCTCCCACTGAAGTCTGTAATAAAACTCTGGTAGAATTCAGTGAGTTCACAGTAAGGCCAACCTTGAATGTGTTGAAAATCGCACCTAGGCAGCACATTTTGGTTCTTTGTATATTGAAAACACCACTAACAATAAATATAACCTCTGACTAACAGCATGCCTGGCTCACTAGAAACATTGACAAAGGAACAGATTCAATGTCATGTATCTAGATGGGAGAGGGGAGAAGGAAAAAGAGACAGATGCTCAGAAGAAAAGATGAGAAACCAGAAATGGTACAAAGGAAAGAGTAAAGCAAGGAGACTTTTTACTAGGAATTCAAATGAAGCACATGTACAAACAAAGCTTTCAGGTGAGCACTTTTACATACTGTTCCCCAGTTCTCTTTTAGAAGTTCAATTTACACCTCAATGAGTTTGTAGGCCCAGAACTAAATGCTGATTATTGAAATCACTAATGGAACAGGAACAACTGGAAACTGGGGGGGTATACCACATGTTTAGCAGATAAAGAAGAGTAGGAATAAATGTTAAGGTTTCACAATGCAGAATTAATAGGCAGCAGATTTACTACAAATGTGAGGAAGTGCTCCTCCACACAACACACAGTCAACCTGTGTAATTCATTGCCAGACGGGGCTGTGAAGGCCAAAAATGTAACTGGGTTCAAAAAAGAACTAGGGAAGTTCAGGGAGTGATAGGCCTTTCAATGGGTATTAGCCAAGATGGTCACAGAGCAAACCACATGCTCTGGGTGTCCTAAACCCTTGAATCTCAGAAGCTGGAAATGGGTGACAGGGCATAATTGCCCTGTTCTGCTCATTCCTTCAGAAGTATCTGGCACTGTCCACCATCAGAAGACAGGATACGGGACTTGACAGACCATTGGTCTGACCCAATATTGGCATCCTTATGTTCTTAACTTCTCTCTACAAATTCCACACAGCTAAGTAGCTGTCTGGAAATTTGCCTGGGACTAGACAGAAGGGAGGGGAAAATAAATGAAAAATTGCAAAATTGTGTTATTTTTCTTGGATTGTATTTGTTGTGGTTGTCTTGACTTCTGGGTGTGGTGGGTTCTGTCTGAGCTTTGTCTTATGTGCCTATAGAAACACTGTACACAGGCTCCGGGCAAAGATTGCTTTTTTCCATTCCTCTGCAATATCACAGTTATACATTTGTTTTGTAAAGAGATGTGGGTATTTGGCTGATAAGGTACATAAACTGGGTGTGGTCATTGTAGATGGACTATTTTTTCTACTTGAGGTTCTCTGTGGGCTCTCAGTGAATTCCTTTTAACAAGCAAATGAGCAGTGGGCCTGTTCTTTTTAATAGGATTTTAGTCTAGGGCCCCTTTGGCATCAAAACACCCATTTCTTCTGCCTTACCTTTAAACAGATCTTTAGCCTCTCTCACACCTGGTGACCAAAAATAAATAAATAAATACAAATTAAAAAAGAAGAAGCCACCCTACCAAAACCAAAAAATAAAACAACCCCAATCCTAGACTTGGGAATCCCAGACTCAGGCAGACAGAGATAGGCTCAGGAAAAGAATTCCCACAAGCTTATGCCTGACTATGAAAAAAAAAGCAAAGAAATCCCACATTCCCATAGCAGCAAGCACCACTAAACAATTTCAGACCTTGAATCACCTTGCTCATCCAAAATGCCTCCACTCCCAGGCCCCAGCACCTCTTGCAGCAAACAGCTATTGGATAATTTCTCTAAGAACCAGTAAACCCCCGATTCTCTAAAGAATCGCAAATTGAAGAATGGTAATCACTTAGTGTTTACTCCAAACTTTTCAGGGATGAGAAATGATGGAGGGTGGAGTGTCCTGAGTTTCTGCACTCATAAGTAAGAAAAACATTGGAGTTCAAAGGGTAAAATTATGCAAATTAAAAACCACAAAATCATGAAATGGTGAATTGAAAAGATTTAATCAAAAATTTCCTTATAGCCGCTGGGCGGGAATTCGTGTAAGAGAGCCGCTGGGTGGGCGGGAGGGCAGCCGTGCGCGCGAGCTATCTAATCCACAGGCTTATGCACGGCATGGACGTGGATTCAGCTGCTGCGTGCGCATAGCTGTATCAGTTATATGCGCGCGCAGGAGCTGCGTCCACGTCCCGCCGTGCATATATACAACTGTGGTTTAGTTATATAGATATCATCCATGTATAAGAAGTCTTCCCTAGGTTCCAGGACTCATAAAATTGACACAGCTTCAAAAATACAATACCTTCCTGTGACAAGGGTGCTGTTAACAGTTTCAAAATAGACTCTACTCTATTGCACCTAGAATTTAAGAACACGACAAACAAACAAACGTGGTGAGTGGATCTTTGTGCTGCTTGATTTACTAAGAAGGTTAATCAGCCATGCTGTACCTGGAGAGGAAGTGGGAGGCTGTTTATACTTTTCTACCAAAATTTAAGTCATTCACAAAAAATGGAAAGGCAAATGGACATGTAACTAACCCCATCTATGTAAATATGCAGCCTTCAGACTCAGCAGCTGAAGTGAACCCAGGATTGTCTGCATCAAAACCTTTAGCCAGGAAAAAGCAACAGGCTGCACAGCTACAGGACCCAACAACTGGAAGGAGACAACCAGATCTCATGCATTCTACCACTGTATTACAGGCACGCAAAAAGTCTGGCTTGAGGCCTCTATGATAATTTGGACCATGGGGTTTAATTACATATTAAAACTGTTTTTCCTTTTAACTACAGGAATAATGTGAAAACATGGAGCCTTTTAAAATCTATTAGTGCTTTATAACCAGTTACCGAAAAGACTCTTCTGTCTTAATGTTAGTTATTAAAAACATGGCTGAACCCTTAGTTCAGTTTACAAATCTGAGAATACAGCAGTTAGGAAAAACACTGGAAACAAGAATATATGGTTATATTATACCTTATGTTTCATAAAGAGTCTCTTAAGTGAGAAAAGACCCTCAAGAAAGCCAAGAAACCCTACACTATAATGGTACTAACTCTCATTTCTTTAAGAATAACCTCATTTATCTGCAATGCTGCAGGAAACAAAAATTATTTGAACAAATGGGTCCAGATAATCAGAATAAATCCTGTGGCAGTAATTCATGCAAAGATTAGAACATAAGGGAGTTTCAGATTTAAAGGACTGAGATAAGTCAGGGGTTTACTGTGTTTCATACTTAGGTTTTTCTTTGCTTCATACATGAATTTTGCTCTCATGATTTCCCATTCAAGCACCATTATCTTTTGTGGGTCATCAAAAAAGGAAATCATGCACATTTACAGCAGATTTGCAATATAAGAAAAGGATGAAAAGAAGAGATTGATGCAGAGTTAAGAATAACTGTGGTTTTTTTAAAGCTGTTGATTCGTCTCTCCTACCCACAACACTCCTAGCTGCGTTTGATCCAAGGAAGTCTTTCAGCCACAAGAGACCATTCTGTTGAATCAGGTCTGCTGCACAGTGAAATCAAAATAATCAAAAAATCCAGACTGCACTTCAGTGATTTATGTCATAAGCAGAGACCAAAATGCCACTCAAATTTATTTTATGGCAGTGCAAAAGCAAAAAGAGACAATGCAATGGGAATTTCTATGTTTGATCCAACTGAATATGCACAGTATCTTTCACACATAATAGCAAGACAGAGGCAAAATAACCTGAGTCAATTCTGCACTGCCAATTTGAAAAAGCAGGTCCACACAAATGTCCACCATTCACACCACTAAAAGATGAAACACTCCTAGGGTCAGCTCCTCCAAGGGTTCAAAACAGTGTAGCTCCATTGAAATAGAAATGATGTACTGGACTCAGTACAATACAATACAAATAACAAGTAATGCTTGTCTACACCAACTCAGGATCTGACCCAGATCTGACTCAGGTCTTACAGAAATATCTTTAATAAGGGGATTTTGCCAAGAGAGATTGACTAATTAGAGAGTCCTAATCGTATGGGGACCCGATATCTTCTCATAACAGTGTAAATCAGGGGTAGCACAATTGAGCTGAACAACTAAATAGGTGTAAAGTGGGTGCAGACTCAGCTACGTGGATGATGATGCATTTTTTGTTGTTTTGGTTGCTGTTAAACTAATTTTTGATTTTTGTACTTAGCACCCACTCTTCATTTAATTTACAATCTCCAGTTGGGTTAATCTTTCTCCATTCAAAGGTCCTTGACAATAGCCATTCTTCCTCCTCCCTATTCTTAACTGTTCAATTGAAGACAACAGAGTCCTGTGGCACTTTTAAAGACTAACAGATTTATTTATCGCATGAGCTTTCGTGGGATAAATAAATCTGTTAGTCTTTAAAAGTGCCACAGGACTCTGTTGTCTTTCTACAATAGACTAACACGGCTACCCCTTTGGAATTTGTTCAATTGAAGTTACATTAGGAATGCCTGTGTTGCTAAACCATTTCCCTTGGAGAAGTCCAGAAGATGGATGGTTCCCAGTGAAGTGCCATGGGAAAAGGCAAATTTTAGAACAGAGGCCTTGTACAAACGATCACTTTATCGCGCATTAACAATCATTACCGTGCGATACCAACAACAGCGTACACACGTGCAATAGGGCTGATGCATGTTAACTGCCTTGTTGTAGCGCAATACAAAAACCACCTCAACGAGGGTGGTAGCAGTTAACGCGGAACAGCTGTTGCGCCTTTCCACTTGTGTGTACACTTACCGCGCAATGATTGGCCTCCGGAACTGTCCCAGCATTCCAAAGTCGTCCTCTCTGGTCTTCCCCCCACCTGCTCTGTGGCCATGACGAAACAGTCCCCGCCCTGATCAGATTCCCGGGATTTTCGAAATTCTCATCTGTTTCACTTCCTGTTCTCTTCCTCGTGGAGTGGAGTGCAGCTCCGATCATCAATAGCAATGGCGGCCCGTTGTGGAAGACGCGCACCCCTTTGGAGCACGGCAGAGGTGCTGGACCTGATCAGCATCTGGGGAGAGTCCGCTGTGCAGGTGCAGCTATGCGGCAGCAGGCGAAATTATGATACATTTGGCATAATTTCTCGGCCGTGTCAGAGAGAGGTTATGATAGAGACACTGTGCAGTGCAGATCAAAGGTGAAGGAGCTAAGAATAACCTATCACTGAGCGAAGGAGGCAAACCACCATTCGGGATCAGCGCCTGCTACATGCAGGTACTATAAGGAGATAGAAGCCATCCTCAGTGGGGACCCCACAACCACTGCAAAGAGTCCTGTGGACACATTGGCCCCCCCTCATCCAGTGAATGCCAGACCCGAGCAGGATGAGGACGTGATCGATGAGGAGGAGGAGGAGATGGAGGATGACCTGGAGGAAAGCGCAACAGCGTGTAGCCAGGAGCTCTTCTGCACCCCCGCTGAGATGTCCACCCAAGACATGAATTGCAGCGTGTCCTCTGAGGCGGCAGAGGGGGGTTCAGGTAAGTTTCTCTTTCGTGCAGCTATGGCTCCGGCTAAAATATCATTGTCCGGGGTGGGGGTGCTTGCTGTCTCAGTCCCCGCTGTGCATGCTCTTTACTCTGCATTCATTAGAAGTGCATCAACACAAGCAGTGATTGTCAAAAAATCATCTGTATTTAGGTCAGTAAAGTTTTCCTTGATGTACCTCCAGAGCCTGCTACTCAGGTTAGATGGGAGAGCGTTTGTGTCTACGCTCCCAAAGACAGATACTGTGCCTCGCCAGCTGCAAAGCACAGCCCTGAGAACCATGGCAGCACACAGTGCAGCAGCATACGGTCCTGGCTTGCAACCGGTGTATGTATTCTAGGATATGTATTCTAGCTGGCAAGGGCACTCTGAGGAGAGAGATATCGGGTTCCATCTGTGTGCCCTGTGCAGAATGTTAGCCCCCAGTAAGCTTTCTATTAGGACGTACCTTGTCCGCTTCAGCGAAGCATAGGATGTTGACTGGCCTGCACCTTCCAGTGGAATATGCTACTGGAAGGTTACATTGGTTATCTAGGCTCTGTGTTAACAACAGCTTTATTATTTTTTTTTTTTTTAGATTTGACCTTCACAAGGCCGGTGTCTACCCCTGCTGACCACATGAGAAACATTCGGCGGCGTGCTCGAAGAAACAGGGAGGATATGTTTCAGGACCTGCTGAAAACAGCACAGGAATCCGTGAGGGAGAATCGAGCCTGGAGAGAGGAATCCCAACAGAGGAGGCAGAAACACAGGGACCAACTGATAAGCGTGATGAAGGAGCAAACAGAACTGCTCAAGAGCATGATTGCTTTGCAGACCCAGGCGATTAATGTACGGGCTCCACTCCATACAGTTCAGCCGTGTCTGCCTCCCACACCCCATAGTCCTTCAAAGAATTTCTTTGAAGGCCACCCGTCCCCCTGGTATACTGCAACATCCAGTCCCCCCCAGAGCTACTTTCTAGAGACCCGCAGCTACACCCACCTGTAACCCCCCCTTTAGGTTTTAATAAAAACAGTGACAAATAATTTGAAGAGTGGCTTTATTTGCACACATTGAAAATCTCATAAGGTGCATCTGATGCGTCCTGAAAGTTAACTAGGGGAGGGCATCATTGAAATGGTCCCTGGGTGCCTCCCTTATGCGAGCAGCTTCTCCTTGGGCCCCCCTAATACTCCTAGTGGCTGGCTGTTCGTATGCTTCCTTGAGGCGCTGTGCCTCCATAGCCTACACCGGGGAAAACTTTTATCCCCTACTTTCACAAATGTTATGAAGGACACAGCACGACTCAATCACAGCAGGGATGTTGTCCTCCGCCAAGTCCAGCCTCCCATACAAACATCGCCAGCGCCCTTTTAAATGGCCGAAGGCACACTCCACAGTCATTCTGCAGCGGCTCAATCTGTAATTGAACCGCTTCTTGCTGCGATCTAGGTTCCCGGTGTACGGCTTCATGAGCCATGGCATCAGTGGGTATGCTGGGTCTCCGAGGATGACTATGGGCATCTCCACATCCCCCACTGCAATTTTTTGATCAGGGAAGAAGGTACCCCCTTGCAGCTTCCGGTATAGACCAGTGTTCCTGAAAATGCGGACCTCATGCACCTTTCCCGACCACCCAGCATTGATGTCCGTAAAACGCCCCTTGTGACCCACGAGTGCTTGCAGCACCATGGAGAAGTAGCCCTTCCTGTTGATATACTCGGTCGCGAGATGGGCTGGAGCCAAAATAGGGATGTGTGTGCCGTCTATGGCTCCCCCACAGTTAGGGAATCCCATGGCAGCAAAGCCGTCCACAATCTCATGAACATTGCCCAACGTCACCGTCCTCCATAGCAGACCGCGATTGATGGCTCGGCAGACTTGTGAGAGGGCTAATCCGACGGTGGACCTCTCGACTCCAAACTGGTTTGCAACCGACCGGTAGCAGTCAGGAGTCGCCATCTTCCAGACAGCAATCGCAACACGCTTCTCCACGGTTAGGGCTGACCTCATGTTGGTGTCTTTACGTCGCAGGGCAGGGGCCAACTCTGAACACAGTTCCAGAAAGGTTGCTTTCCGCATTCAAAAGTTCTGAACCCACTGCTCATCATCCCACAGCTGCATAACAATGTGATCCCACCACTCGGTGCTCGTCTCTCACGACCAGAAACGGCATTGCACCGTGTGCAGATGATCGGTGAAGGAGCTGAGCAACGCAGTGCTGTTGCTCTGCATGGCATCGATCAGCCCCTGCTCCTCAGCGTCCTTGTCTGACTTGGAGCTCATTGCGTACTGAGCAACCAGCCGAGATGTATTTAGAATGCTGAAGGCAACAGTGGAGATCGGAGCAGGATCCATGCTGTCGCTGTTGTGATTGCTCACAAGTGGTGCGGTGCTCTACTGTACTGTTGAAAATAGGCGCGAGTTGCTATTGGCAACGAGGAAGACGCAAGAGGAACACAGTGCACCATGGGAAACTGAGAGTTTACCCATGGCACTTTGCGTTCCCTTCCTTCATCCCATGATTCCAAGCGCCGATTGAGGGAAAATTGAACTGTGGGCTAGGTGCCCAGAATTCATTGCGCTACACCGCGATATTGCAAAGAATTCTGTTGCGTTACAAGGAGCGACGTGTGTACGTGTTATCCCGCAATAAAGGTCACGTGTTTTTTATAGCGCGATTGCCATGTTGCGCTTTAATCTGATCGTGTGTACATAGCCAGAACAGAGCTTCTTGACACATTAGTTCAAATATGTTAAGGGGAGGGAAATAAGCAAAGAAGGAATGTAATAAAACAATATCTGATGCCTGCTTCCCACCCACTGATAACAGCAAAACACAGTACTATAGTTTACTGGAAATTACCCCCTCTATATTTATTATTATTATTTGTATTATAGTAGCAGAGTTCAGAACCTGTTTTTTTGAGATTTCTTTAAAGGACAAATTCCCTCCCTTCCAATGTAACCCCTCTTCACTGAAATCTCCTGGTCCTGTTTTCATTCCCACAAAATGGATCATTTCTTACTTAGCTGTTTTCTGTCTTTGACAAGGGCTGATGTATAGGACCTAGGAGATAAATTTACTCGGCCCTCCTTCTCTAGAAGATCACCCAGAGATCTGACCTAGAAGATTCCTGTTAGTGGATTTGGGGAGCAGACTCACTGGAGCGTCCTCGGAGCCAGGTTACCATGGTTTGGAGGCAGCTGGTATAAAACTGGTTTGAGATCAGAACCATGCCTTTATTTTCTGTCAGAAAGATAATTAAACTGAAGTGTGTAAGTGCACTAACACAAATCCCTGTAGAATGTCACTTATTACAGATCCCTTTAAGATAGTTATTAACATTCTTTGTAAGCCTGCTCCATGTTGCACTAAGTTTTATTGCATAAGTTCACGGAGTGTGCCTATGCTAGGCGAGAACATGGAGTTTGTAAACAGATATTAGCTGAATTGTGTTAGCTGTTTGTTCGGAGTAAATCATAAATTCCCCCAGAGTTCACCTCAACCAGTTAGCATATGTAAAAACTAAAACTAGCCTTGTCTCCTGTGGGGTTTTAACACATTAAAAATAGTCAGTTTTTCCTGTTGAAGACAAGGCCATAAAGTGTCTGTGGGCAGTGTGGAACAGAGAGGAAGGATGGCCCTTCAGATACCTGGGTCCAGCTGTGTGACAGACTTCCTATGTAACCTTGGTCAAGTCATTTTAGTCTGTCTGTACCTCAGTTTCCTATCTGTAACCACAAAGGTGCTGTGAGGATAAATAAAGAGTGTGAGGTAATAAGATGCTACAGAACGGGGACCATGTACGTAACCATGACAGATAGGCAAAGGTCTGCCAGATTACTACTCCCCTTCTTGACTGGTGAATGAGGCACGGGGTTCAAGGACCTAATACAGTGAGCAGGGCAATTTAACTGAGGTAGATGCTATCTATGCTTGTCTAGCTGTCAGGAAACAGCCGGTGCAGCTTATCTGTCAAAGGAGGAAGAGGGAAGTAGAGACTGAATAATGACTGTCACAATTCGGCTCCTGTTCTGCTCCTGGGGCAGTGCAATTATGTGGCAACCCATTACTCAGGTGGATTGCGAGGTATCGATACAGCCTATAGTGTGAACCTAGAGGAATTCAAACCTTCACTGTGCATCTTGTCAGGTGCATTGTTCTTAAGTTTCACAAGAAAGCAGCTCTCTTCTGCAGATCTTCCATCTAGAGCATGGAGGTTGTGATACGTCAGGGGCTGCACGTTACAGAATTTATTAAAATGTTCTTTTCTTTAAAAAAAGGAGACATTCCAGAAGGAAAAAAAAAAAAGCCTGATGTCAAGTATGCATAGCAACAGTCAACTGGAAGTCTAGTCAATTTTTAAATGGGGTTAAAAGATGCTTCAAATACTACATCTACACAGAGAGCTTTCATCCCTTTTAGTGGTTTTAAACTCATCTTTTTCTGTATTCAAAATGTTTCTCCCTCCCTTATTGCTGTATGAAAGACCCACACAAATAACTACTGTACATGGGGAACAGTGGGTAGAGTACAGTCAAAGTGATGTCAAAGTAAAATGGGACAATAGATATATTTTCTCTTTCAGAGAGGATGTTTCTTATAACAATAGTTGGAATTCACAGAGAAGTGTGTTGTTTAAGTTGATGGCATCCCTTTACACACACACAGTTGAAGAAATGACAAAATTAAGGTTGCAAATACAATTTTAATGTTGCATTCCACTAAGCAGTGTTTCCCAGTGACCGGTCTGTGGTTCGGTTCTCGTCCCTGAGATTTCTCTGGCACATTTTAGGAAGCCAGCAAGCTTCTGGTACCAAAAAATTTGAGAAACCCTGCACTAGAGGGCTGGATCCTCAGCTGGTATAACTCAACATTGCTTCTTTGTGGAGCAACACCAGATTACATCAGTTGAAGACCTATACTACCACCTTTAATTACATTAGGGCCTTCTATTTCTCAATTAAATAAATTATACAACTTTTTTCTCCAACTTTACATGCATATGTAACATCTTACAGTGCGCCACATATGCCAAGTCCATTAAAGTAATGTATATGTTCTTTGTTTTTATACAACATACAAGCCAAAAAAAGAAAGTAGTAGTGAAAGGTTGGGATATAAGCCTACATGAAATGTAATAACTTAATAAATAAATTGCCTTTTTGGGTGGAGTTGGTGAGAGGGAATTTTTTGTTGCTCATAATATTTTTCCTTCCAGATAGACTGGCAGATGCATTTTGCCTGGAAGCGCTTTTCTTTTTTATTGGATCAACACATTTTAAATAAATACATTTATGTAAAAAAGTTTTTAAAAAATATACAGGGCAATATTAAATAGGTCCAGGTCTGAAGGGAGTTCGGTTTGCTCCTGATCCTCCACAGCCATGCAATATTTTGGCCCTTGATTCAGGAAAGCACATAAAATGCATGCTTAAAGCTAAGGACCTGCTAAGTCCCATTGAAATCAATAAGACTTTAGCACATGCCTCAACTAAAGAATGTGTTTACGTGTTTTCCTGTAGAAGGATGGACTGAAGCACTTGCCTATATACTCTCCTGGGCTGGGAACTTTGCTAAAAGCTGTTCTCTCTGTGTGTGTCGGGTCCTGGCCCGCATCTTTCTCTTTCTATTGCTTTTCTTTTCACTCATATAACCCCTGCCTCTTCTCCCTACATTATGAATGTATTTCTTCATAGTGACAGAAGCGCTGGTGTGACTACGCTATGTCAGCAGAGACACATAGCTAACACCTGCCAACATAGCTATTGCCGCTCATTGGGGGTGGTTAGTATGCCAATGGGAGCGCACTCTCCCATTGCCATAGAGTGACTACACAGGGAACTTTACAGTGAAACAGCTGCAGTAATACAGCTGTGTCACTGTAAGCTCTGTGGTGTAGACACAGTCTCACTGTCACAGTTAAATACAACGTGAAACAGATTGTTTAGCATAAGTAGTTAACACATATTCTAAGGGACCATTCAAGATGAAGTGGTCTGTTCAGACTGGTCTGTATAGAATCATAGAAACTGGAAGGGACCATGACGGGTCATTAAGTCTAGTTCCCTGCACTCATGGCAGGACCAAGTATAACTGTAGCACAACTATTTATGCAAAACAACCTGTTGAACACTGTTTTTAGCTGTGAAACTGAGTATTTTTCATAGTCCTGAGGAAGAGCTCTGTGTAGTTTGAAAGCCTGTTTCTTTCCCCAACAGAAGCTGGTCCAATAAGATATATTACTCACTCACCTTGTCTCTCAGAATGTCTTTTAAATGTCTTTTTAAAAGGTTAAGAGATGAGGTAGGAAGCTTAGTCTGTAAGTTGCAGACAATGAATAACAGACAGCAGATACTAAACTGACAGTTCACAAAGGGCCTGACTCAGCAAATATAGGTTGAATTTCTTCTCTGATGGACCATGATTTTATTGCTCAATATATCATAGCTCAAAAGCCAGAGTGAGTTTTTTTTAAGTTGAAGGAGATCCTAATCCAGTGTCTCCTACCCTGGGGGAGTGAAAGGCAGGACACAGAAAGCACAGTAGAAGGCAAGCAGTAAGAGACAAGGAAAGTTGCATGACCCTATATCTCCTCCATTTCATGCACAACTATGAACACACTCATGGGTTTGTAAGCCACCTATTTTCCTTCCATTCTCCAGCAGCCCCTTCCTTCCTCCCAAATGAAGCCATCAGCAGAGCTGCAGGCTCAGGCAGCTGCCCGCTCACTCAAGCTCCTCTTCTATTCTCCTTTGCTGCCCTGCCTGTCAGACATTACAAGACTTCACAGCATGATGGAGTCACCAGCAGACTGGCCCCTCTCCTCCATGCTCACAAATAGCACAGACACCTCTGGGGAGCGAAAAGCCATGGAACAATAAAACAAGTAATTCAAAGTAGAAAGCAAGAGAGGGGAAGAAGAGCATGTGAGGGAGAAAAAGGAGATGAGGCCAACAAGGAGAAGGAGCAGGGAGAGAGAATGGACAGAAAAGAGTAGAGATTGTGCCAAGTGTGTTGGAGCATAGTGAGGGGACACGGTCAACATACACTACAGGGGAGGTTCAGCAAACCAAAGAGTCCGAACCACTGCCCTAAGATAACTTTCCTCGTCACCTCTAGTGGGCTCCTCCACAGGTCTCAAGCAAACAGTCTTTTGTTTTTACTGTCCTCATCATATAGATAATATACATGATGCTCCTTGCACAGCGACTTGTGGTGGGATAAAGCTGTCATGGCCATAGAGCTGGGATTGCTCGTGAGCGGATAATTATTCTCTCACATACCATTTGTGGACTTTGATTAACAGATTGTTTTAAAAGTGCTGTCTGGTAAGTATTTTTCAGACTCAGAAAAGATTTTGATAAGCATTCTGGCTAAGGGTAAACTATTAACACATTCCTCTTAGAGGCAATAATAGGAGTATGTATTGGGCTGGCTCATTTATTAGAAAAACGTGGGTAAGTAACCAAGGACTTTTCAGTGAGTTACTCTTTATAAAAGCTAGATTCAGTAATGATTCTGCCTGGCTTCTATATGCTATAATATGTCCAAAGCAGCCCCATCACCAAAGGTTAGTGAGTTGCATAGACATTATATTGGTTTCCACGGAGTGGAGAGTGCAGATTACATCCTTGGCCTCATTCTGCCTACTTCATTGAACTGCTCCATGGAGGCAAGTGAGCTGGAAATCCAGCAGATTGGCCTGACTGAGGATTCCCCTAGACTGACAAAGGGAATTGCAGGGTGGTGTAGATTCAGTTTAATCAATCTGTGCTACCAGCTTCTCCCAACAGATGATGTAAAGTGTGTCTCCACGAAAAGGCGGCATAGTTGGTGTGACCTGTGCTCCCTGGTTGCCTCCTGAAAGCTGTTGGTAGCTAGGCATAACTAAGAGTAAGCTCCAAGGCTGCTCTAAGTTACTAAACTGAAGAAATTGGCCAAAGAAATGGGGAGTGGCAGAGATGGCTTAAGTGTCCTCCTCCCTCAACTGCACTGAGCTCATCTCAGATGCAGTAGCTTACTCTGAAGCCGATGGGAGTTTTGTCATTAACTCCACTGGGAGCAGGAACAGGTACACAATGGAGTCAAAGAAAGAAGTAGCAAGAGGCATTCATTCATTGCCTGATTGAACTGTTCAAACTTCTCTTACTTGTTACTTAATTTCTTCCTACTTTTCCTCCATTCAGCCTACTGTATTCCAGTCATTTGCAAAAAGTAATTTGATAAACAATACATCTAATGTTAGAAAGACACAGTATATGTATGATAAAGGCAGAACCAATGCAGCAATAATGAAAGAATGCATCTTGCCAGGCAACAATTCATGCAAACCAAGTATTTCGCCATTACCAGAGATAAGTTTCTGTAGTAGTCCCCATAAAAGAAACTCTGCCCACCATAGTAATACTTTCATCCTCTCCAGAGAATGCAGCTTTAATTGTTCTTGTTTTTCCAAAATGTTAGCCACAGTAGCTCATTTTGCAAATACACCTCAACACAATCAGTTAATTCATCATTTTTGTTGAACTCTTTAATCTCCACCACCACTTCTCCTGATAAACCACCTTTAATAGTTGTGTTAAGTAATATGCAGCAAGCCAGGAATATCTTACACAATTCACAAGGGTGAAGTAGCAATGTCCCACCACATTTATCTGGGCATTTACATCTCATTTTCTAAATATTCTCTCAGTTACCAATCTAGGTATTAGGAATTTAACTTTGTATTTAAACTTTATCATAATGTATTTCAGAGGGGGAAATGGGAATGAGAAATTGGAATTATCTAGTTTTTCATGTTTGACAGTTTTATATTTGGAGTTTAAGTGTCATTAGTAGGAAATCTCTCAGGTGAAACCCCAAATGTCATCAAGGTATTTGGCTTCTAAATATTGCTCTTAACTCTCAGATCCCTGCTGGGTTGTCTTCTGGCCAGGCAGTACCAGATCTAGGCCTTCTGGTTCTGTGAAATGAGACATGCTAAATTCACCTCTCCTCAAAGCTAATGCTTGGGTTAACTTAGATAAATGGTGATTGATTCCCATCTTCTATAGCAGAGGTATCAAATATCCAGCTCGCAGGGAGTGACTAGGCGCACATGACAGTTGTAAAGTTGTCTGCTGGCATATTCATGTTCTAAAAAATCTCAGTTTTCATTTAAAAAAAAAAAGGCAGCAAGTTTCTCTCCCTCATGGATGTGAAAAATGTTCCAAAGCAAAGCAACATGAAGCAATGAAGATTCTGCCTCCCTAATCTCACTAGAGTGTTAACTCTAAGCCCAAATAATGGCATTTTTCATGTCAGAATTATCAGCTTGGATGCGGAATAGGCTGGGAATGAAGCTGACAAGGGACAGCAAGGGAGTTTGTTGCAGGGAAGAAAAGGGAAGGACAGAGACACTAACAGAGGGAAAAGGAAAAAGAGAAAGGAGGGCAGGGAAGAAAGCACAGGGCAGAAACAACCACAGGCTTAAAAGTGGGGAATGGTGAGTGATGCTTAATATAACTAAAAATAATAATGACAACAAAAAAATTAGTTATCTTGATAAATGCCATACTCCATCCTTGAACATGGGGGAAACCTCCCATTGACATATAGGAGAGATCAGTGAGGACTGAGGGGAGTATGGAGTTGTAAATTTGCGGCCCCAGCCCACCATTTAAATATAACTTGCTCTCTCCAAAAAATGAGTTTGACAACTCTGTTTTAAGCAATCCCATGCCAAAGACCTGCATGCAGATTTTTTTAGTGCCCCAAAATGTGAGCATTCACAGTTAGAAACTAGCCTTGGTTGAGCAAACTCTGAAAATTTCCCCACTTTCCTATGAAAAAAATCTCATTTTCAAAACTATTCTTGAACTAAAAATAAAAGTAGGCCAATAACTGGCTGGACCTGCATAGTCACACACCAAAAAACTATACATCAAGCTTTAATATATTATAAGTGCATCATTCCAGCTGCTGTTGTTTGCAGTCATGTCTTATATAGCTCAGTGGTGTCAAACATGTGGCCCGCAGGCCGCATCCAGCCTGTGAATCTCTTCCATCCGGCCCTGTGACTATGCTTTGCAGAACCACACTCTCTCCATACCAGAGAGAGAGAGAAAAAATGTGGTCTTGTATACCCAGTGCTCTGTGATGCCACAAGAGTACCCTAGTATTTCAATTTATGGTATGTAGGCCTACTTGAAGTACATTTACATCTAATCTGGTCCACCATAGCATATGAGTTTGATGCCCCATATCTATCTAATAAGGCATACCTATGTATTTTTTGCCTTTTCTAGGAAATGTGTGGTTTCTTTACTGAGAACTTTTCTCTACCATGGGCAAGTGTTTCTGGTCTTTCAGCATTTCAACACCGTATTCACAGCCACAACTTTAAGTCACGTTCAACAGACTCTGACATCTTGCACATTCTCATGCAATAAGTAGCTAGGAAAAGTTTCTGTCCTATGCATTTATAACTCACAAGGAGTTTGGTGGCACTTCTAAAGACCAACAAATCTATTTATTGCATAAGCCTTTGTGGGAGAAAATCCAACTTCGTCAGATGTTTGAGGATGGTAAATTCTCCATCTTCAGGTGTCTGACAGTGGGATTTTGTTTGTTTTGCTGAACTAGACTGAGATGGCTACCCCTTTGGAATTTATAACTCACCTATCACATATTTATCAAAGTAAGTTTTCCCGCGGTTTGGAAACCTCTTTGCTGATAATCCATGTATTGTGTATTCTTTGTTTTCTTCCAGCTATCCACAAAAGCAAGTAGCTGCACTTTTTCTTGATCAAACTTGGTTCCACAGGGAATACACAAGTTGTATGAATTTTTCCATATTTCTGGAAGATTGCCAGATTCTCAGACTAGTGTGCAGGAAAGCCAAAAAATATCCATTGTTGTGTGGGGCTGCATTTACACTGGCAAACATCACAGATACAAACAAGGAGTCCTGAAGCACTTTTAAAGACTAAATTAACGAATTTATTTGTCATGTGTGCTTTTGTGAGACAAAAATCCCACTTCACACAGCTAACCCTTTGGAACTTGTCAATATCACAGATACAATTTACCACCTGTGAAGCTGCATCAGCGGCTCAAGCAGTAGAAAGCTGTGTGGGGCTGACAGAAATTGGGTGTCTTATCTATCCTTAATTATATGCAGCCTCATAGGAAATCTTTGTAATGTTGTCTCTTTTTAAAATCATGCTAATGATCATAATCTGTCTTTGTGGGAACAGGCAGAATTCCTATTGACTACAGCTAGGAGTTACACCTACAGATTGATTCAGTGATTTAGGTCAGCTTCTGATTTCTGTCACACCGCTATAAACCCACAGGAATTCTATCTAGCTCAATGGATGTACTGTGGATTTACACCAGACTAACTGAGATCAAATTCTGGTTCTTTGCACACCTTAGGTAAAGGGAGTTATGTTGACAAAACATGTCAATCTTTAGCATGAATCTTCAGCCTAAAATAGTATATATTGTTACTAGAGCTCTATTTCCATAAGGTTCTTCTATTGCACGTATTACCATCACCTTTCCAAAATTCACACAGTCTCTTCACAGTGAACAGTGGAGTTTTCCACAAGGTATAGTGCAGCGGTTTCCAACCTTTTCCTTTATGTGGACTACTACATTGTCATCAAAATATCTTTTGTGGACCATCACATAAGCAAGCCGTTTAAAACTTTTTTAACATAGCCTATGGCTGATGGGAGTCAAACTTGTATATCAAGGGGTATTAAAAATGCAGCTATTTCTAATAATTTATTATGGTCACTCACAAACATATTGCACTCATCACAGTACATTTACCTGCCGTAATGATCTTCCCTCCCCCACGGACCACCAGCAGTACCCTTGCGGACCACCAGTGGTCAATGGATCACAGGTTGGGAACCACGGTTATACTGTGAATAAACTAGTGAGCTTAATATAAACAACTAGCCAGCATTCTTTTTCCATTGTCTAACACCTGCATATCCATCAGGATCACACACAAAGATCCCACAAAGGTTCTGTAGAAAGCAAGAACCAATGAAGCCTCTAGTCTTATACTTTCATCTGGGAGCCAGATCTTTTTCCTAAAGTTAACAGACAGCTTATGTTGAATTGTTGAGATTCTTGCTAATTGTGAGCACAGTTGTTTACTGTCTTTCACCTTGTGCGGTCATTTACCCCGTGAAAGGTAACTGAAGTGGAGCATAGAATACAGCCATGCTGACAAGTAGCATGTTACCCTCACTTTGCAGAGTATAAAGATCAACTGTACAAGGTACGAAACAAAGGGGGAATCAGGCCCATATACTTATTATAACAAGCCCCATGCAGGTATTATTGGTTCAAAATAAATTTGTGAAGAACAGAAAAATGATGTTGATCTCTATAGCAGCAGGGAAGCTTTCCTTACCCTTCTTTTGAATCCCAAACACTGACAAAGCAAAACTTACTGATGTGTCTTTATCCTTTAATGCTTGCAAGGTGCAAATAAGGTTTGACACAGACATAATTCTCCAATCCCTATGATGCTTGTAGACGTAAACACCCTTTAGGCATTTTCTATGGGAATTTCAAAAGTGCCTAAGTGTTTTGTGAGCACAAGCGCCATCAAAAGCCAATGAAACGCATGTTCCTAAATTGCTTGGGTGCTTTTTGAAAATCTCCCCCTTTCGGATTTTATCATTGGTTAGAGTTAGCTGGTGCAATCTGTACTCAGCTCAGGGTAAAGACGGTGTTGGGTGGAAACCATCACTGAAGGCTGACGGGAGTCAAACTTGTATATCAAGGGGTATTAAAAATGCAGCTATATGCAACTTGCAATGCCTCTTGATATGCACAGTAGACTTCCCCCATGCTGAAGCAGACAGTCAGTTATTCCCCACCCCTTGTCCTACTGCTTCCTGCAGAGGAGAACCTCAGGCTGTGCCCCAGCACTCAGCCAAGCACCAAAAACCTTTATAGAGACAGCTCATTGGCCACACAATCAGGAAAAGGACAGACTCCTTACTCAGTGCTGTGTCCATAGCTGGCCACACAGGGCTCAGGCACAATCTGGCTCTGAATGATTTGTGTAGCACTTTTCACTGCTACCAGGATGCTAAGCAGAGTGCAATGACTAGAAAAGGGAACAATATGGATCAACAAAAGCTCTATTACGCAGCCATCCAGCAGGTTAAACGGAGGCAGAACTAAGAAAGAAACTGTGTTAAATAAAGCAACTAAGTCAATAGTTCCAAAGGGTTAGCTGTGTCAGTCTAGCTCAGCAAAAACAAACCAGGAGTCCTGTGGCATTTTTAAAGACTAACACATTTATTTATCACATTAGCTTCCGTGGGAGAAAATCCCACTTTGTCAGGTGTTTTGAAGAAGCCTGACAAAGTGGGATTTTCTCCCACGGAAGCTCATGGTGATAAATAAATTTCTTAGTCTTTAAAAGTGCCACAGGACTCCTGGTTTGTTAAGTCAGTAGTGTGAAAGTCAAAAGAAAGGAGATCCAATGTCCTGAAGTTTCAAATAAAAAGAAGTGGGATACAGTGAGTGTGAACCAAATTTCTTCAATACTGAGGGGCAGCAATATAAAAGACCTTACTTTAGGGCAAAACTTTGTTTTGAGTCTAGAAGGGGAGGGGTCAATGTTTTTTTCCCCCACAGAAAGCATCCACTTTCCATGAAAACATTAAAGTTTTCAAAACTGACTTTTTTTTTTAAAAGAAAAAAAAGAGTCATCGCATGTAGGTTTGACACGTGCCTTGTATCTTCTTGCCAAAAACTGAATTAATTTTCACTTTTCCAATAAGAAGTCAAAATTTTCCTCTAAAAACCACCAAACAGTTTCCAACCAGCTGTGCCTTAAATGTCAAAAGGGAAACTCTAGACCGGATTCGTGACTTTGGGGACAGCAGTGCTGATGCCTATGTAAAAAAGTAGGACTGGGGACAGAAGCAGCAGCACGAACAAGCAGATGAGCAGGGTAATTGTGGCGAGACTGCAAACAAAATGGGAAAGAAGCAAAAAGAGCAGCAAACAAAACCACAAAATTATTAGAGAGAGAGAGAGAGAGAGACCAACAGACCAGTGATTTGCTGTAGAATACATCAATAGGCTATGTCTACACTTGTTAATTTAAGTTGACTGAACAAAGTTGACTTTAAGTCCACTTAGCATGTCTACACTTAATTTTTAAGTCAACTTTGGGGGACGCCTGGGACACTGGACGCCTCGGTCGACTTGTAGGGGCTAGGGGGACCTTGGACTGGTCCACGGTGGCAGGAAGGGGCACCCCTTGCCAAGTGCCAGGGGGCTCAGTCTTTGCCCCATTGTACCTGGGTACAATGGGGCAAAGGGGGACAGGGACCCTGGCAGGGCATAGGGGCAGGGTGGGCAGGGCTCTGCCCTGGGGAGGGGGGCATGCCAGGCTCTCCCTGTGCCACCCCCCCACCCGGCAGGGAGGGCAGTGGGGGAGTCCTAGAGAGCCCTAAGTCGACTCTAAGTCAACTTAGGGCTTCTCCACGTCTACACTGGCTTAAGTCGACTTTAGAAAGTCAACTTAAGCCAAAAGTCGACTTAAAATGAGGTTTTATTAAGTCGACTTAATTTTCCTTAAGTCGACTTAAGCAGCTTGCAGAGTAAATTAAGTCGACTTGAGCAAGCTTAAGTCGACTTAATTTACAAGTGTAGACGCACCCATAGTGAGGTCTTGCATGGCTAAGAAAGCAATTTGCAACTAAACATCTTAAATTTGGAGACTGGCTTTTGAATATTTGGCCAGTCAACCACTCTAATTGGCTCAGTTTTCTTGATTGCTTTATAATTCGAGAGAATTGAGTAGTACCATTTTTTTCATCAGAATTTGCTAGGCCTGGAACATTAGGACAGAAAACTTGTTCAGTTTAATGGAGACTTGGTCAGTAAAATCAATAGAGTGTTAAAAAAAAAGTTAAATCAAAATCTAAAAGCCTCACTTTTCTTGCAAGGAGTTTATAATGGACAGTATATTTTAAATCGTTATTTAGGAAAATTGTTCTACCAGACAAGTGCAAACTCTTATGTTCTTAATAATAAATTATTTAATCTTATTTCACCTCTAACCTTTGATCTTGCCAGAGGTACCACCAGAAGATGGCAGAGTAAGCCAAGGCAGCTGTGAATGTATTGTGTTAGTATAGTAACTGGAATTAATTTAAACGTATCCAAGTGGTTTTCATGCTTTTTTAGCACCCAATAGCTTACATCACAAGCGTATCGGCATGCTTGGATGTATTTTTTCATGAAATGTCAAGACTAAATGCCACGCTGGACATGGCGTCAGGAACTCCTGGACGCAGAGGCCAGTTAGCAGTGTAGGGTTTAAATGATGTTCCTTCCTAGAAATTTTTACTTTTCTCCAAACTTCTACCCCCTAAAACTGGTACATGCGCCTATCTTCAGCAGCACGCAGTGCCGTGGCTGCTCTGCCCACTGGCCCCGCCTCGCAGTGGGGCCTGAGGCCACAAGAGCCACGTGTGTGCTGGGGCTCCTATGCCCTGCTGGCCACGTCCCCAATGATTCTGCAGCCATGCTGAAACAGTTTAGAGAGATGGGAACTGTCTCCTTCATTTCAAGGGGACATTAACTCTGAAACCTAAAGATTTAAATGTTAACTGATTGTACATTTTAGTAGCAACATCCAGCTAATCCCACAATCCCAATGACTGTATGCCTTCCCAGAGCCAGAAATGTCAATTGTTCCCTACCCTATTGTCCATATTACCACCTGTCCTCCAAGGCACTTCCATGACGCAATTATGTGTTGATATGAAAATCTGTGGCACAGAAAAAAGGTAAAATCAATTGTTTTAAATTTCAAAACAAACAACATGGAGATACTGAGTTGATTGTATTATTCCTTTTTAATTTTTTTAAACCTTCCATTTTAAATGTTAATGAAGCTGCTGTAGAAATTCCAGATGGGTACAAGGCAGTGCTGAAGAATACAGGGACCTTACTGCGGAGGTTAGTCCCAACCTGCTAGGAGTCCAGGGCCTTGAACCTTGCAATACAAGCTGTTTTTTCTCCCTCCAGGTTTTGCTCTTTCCTGTTATCTTTGCTGAACTCTGAAGTACTAATTAAGCTTCTGAGAGAGGAAGGACAGCCTTGTAGCTAAGGCACTGCAACAGTTCCTGCTGTGCCACAGACTTTCTGCGTGACCTTGGTAAAGTCATTTAGCACTGGATTTTCAATTTTTTTGTTCATAAATATGCAGATAGAAGCCTTTAAAAGTCCCACTAAGCACCTAAGGATATTAGATGCCTAACCCCTACTAAAATTAAAGGGAATTAGGCACCTAATTTTGCTTAGGCACTTTTGTCACTCATTAGGCTCCTTTTATATCTTTAAGAGCCTAAACCCATTTGAAAATCTGACCCTTAATCTCTCTAAGATGCAGTTCCCCATCTCTGAAAATGGGGCTAATAATACTTTGTCTATTGAATGTAATTTCTTTGGGGAAGGGGTTCTCTTGCTAGGCATTTGTACAACACATGGAATAATGGAGCTGTAAGGCTGGTTGCTACTGTAACCCAAATAAATAGTAATAATACTGACTGGGTGCTTAGCTCAGAGCATCTTCAAGAAGGAGAAAGGGAGCTATCTTTCTAAAGGATTCATATGAAACTCCATTTAGGAAGGAATGCCGAGTGGAAGAAAGAAAATGGGAGGTCAGGGAGAAAGAGCCATGGGGGATAGGGGAGTAGAAAGGCAGAGAAACACTGCAAGGAAAAAGTTCACAAGAAAATTAAAAAACACAGGGAGAGATTATGGCCAAAGAGGCTAAGAAGCTTGGTAAAATGCATAAGGGAAGTGAGAAAAAACAGAAGTAAAACAAGATTTCGAGTGGATGAGAGAAAGTGGACTGAGAAGAAAGGAAGAAAAAATTCCAGTGGGCCTTATAGCAGGACGCTGATGAGCTTTTACACAATACGTATAATGAACCACTCACCCCAGCAAGGATTTCCACTGTCAGCAAAATTGTTTCCAGAGCTGAGAATGCAATGCCAATTCAGGTCTGTAAGCAGACATGTCAAGATGCTCTATGATACAGGTAGAACAGACTCAACACAAGAAAGGCACAGAAGTAAATAATCGGCTGTGCAGAAATTAGAGCATAAATAGCAAAAAGACACATTTAAGATATAACTCAAAAAAAATAAGAAACAGATCTTTTGACAGCAGACGTGTTAACAAATCAAGCTCAGGGAATAAAAAACAGCTATGCTTTTGGAGGTGCGTGTACTGTAAGAGCATTTGTACGGGTTTGATAGGCTAGTTTACAGAAGAGGCTGAAATTCCATCTATTTCTGTTTACAAATTTGATTTACTCACATAAACACTTTCACACCAAGCTTTTAATTAGCACTATGCGCACAGTAGCATATGTATGTTCAGATTATTTCCAGTTGGCCTTACCAAAGGCACACTTATTCACAATGAGGAGGAGGAGTAGCTTATTCTTCAACCAGTCCCATTGATTTCACTGGGACTGCTCATGGGCTTATGCACTCTTCTTTGGGTCACATTGTGAAACCCTCACTCACGCTACCTTACAGCACAAGTCGCCCACTAATATCACTAGGACTACTTATGGTGCAAGATATTATCTAGTGGGAATATCATTACTCTGGTCCTATTCCTTTAAAAAAAAAATCATTTTTTTTTAACATCTATAAAACCCAGTAGCAACTGAGATATAGACACAGTATCCCAAATACATTCTAAAGCAGAACAAAAAGCTCTGGGTAAGACTTTCAAAAGAACCTATGTGATTTAGGAGCCCAAGTCCCACTGAAATGGGACAATGCTTCACATTCACTTAGGCATTATTGAAAATCTCCCCTTGAAACACTAGAGAATAATGACAGAGGCCTTAGTCCTGTGTTTATTTGAGTCTTGTCTTTATTTAAGGGTATTCAAACACATGATC
>ML685969.1:962035-982416 GCA_007922175.1 Pelusios castaneus
GGTCTGACCCAGTACGGCCTTTCTTATGTTCTTATGTTCTTATGTGTCATCTAAAATTGGATTGTAAACAACTCTGAGCAGGGGCCCTGGATTCTAATTTTTTTCTGTCTACTGCCCAGGACACGTGGATACATACAAATCATAACTGTAAACAGAAATAAGTAAAATGCATTTTGCTTGCTTTCAAACTTTCCAAACACTGTGTGTTCAGAGCTGGGCAGGGAACCTGTATGGCCACTGGGTTTGCATTCCAGGTGATTTTAAGTTCTGTCAAAAGTGACGTGCTCAAAGTACATCAGTGCTGTAGCATGCCCCTCCTGTGGGTGAGGGAGGACACAAAAGATCCTCAAGGGCACCTCCACCCCCCTGGAGGGAGAAGGTGAGTCCCTGGCCTAGGAGACGTAGCCCCACCGGCTGAGCTCCAATTGCCAGGTATGGGGAAGGAAGAAAGGAAAACTCAAAACCAGATGCCCCTGTGCCCAACCCACCCCCCACCCTCCAAAATAAAAACCCACCAAACAGCCTCCCAATTTGACCTCCTAGGCCTCATCTTTTTCCACATCAATTGCATTTAATTGTTGTCTGGATGAAGTTAATCTAGACAACTTTTGATTGATCACAAGAAACAAGTTTTATGACCTCATATCTGCATCAGCCTCTCTCGCATTAACTTATGTCTTTTTCCATTCAGTGGCTTACAGTGTGTTTATGTATTGCATAGAAAAGAACTTTAAATGGATTACCATTATTCAACCACCAATACTGTCATAGACTACAATGAGAAAACATAAAACCCATGCATTGAAAAATTAGCCAACAAGTAAGGGAAGAAACAATTAAACCCTAACTTTGATAGTTTCCGGCTTTCTAACACACTTAGCATATTGCTGTCTGCACTTCCAGTAGAGACACAGTGGAAAATAAAGAATCCATTTATCTGATATAAAAAGGTTAAGATCCCAGCATAATTGCCTAATTTTACATTTTGTAACACACTTCATTGTACAACTGAGCGAGAAATCAGCTGAATTTCCCTCATGCTTGACCACATGATCATATCTGGCCACAATTTTATTAGGAAAATCTTTTGAAGTTCTATTTCAATTAAGATTTTTCTGGAGGTGAGGGGTTAATGCGGTTTCTTTTCTATGTATGTGCTTAAAGTATACATTATGTACTTAAAGAGGTTTCTTTTTCAGAGACGTTTTTGGTTCATTTTTCATCTCTGCCCTACAAAATTCTTGTTACTTAAAAAAATAAGTACCCAGCCTACTTACTGGATCCTCACATGCTTCAAATGAGGTTCATCAGAAGCCTGATACTGTGAGGTCCTGAAGTCAATGGAATTAGGCCAGAATCAGAAAGCACAGGTTAGGAGCTAAAGGCTTCATACAATACCTGTGTGGCTGGATTAACAGCAAAATTAGCAGGTGGGGTATGCTACTATAAAAGTAACAAGTGTTTGTGATTGCTTTAAAAATAAAAAACAGTTAGTTTGCATTGGGTTCACTTTATTTTTCATAGAGCCATTTTATTATATCCTTAATTGTACACAGTTATTTACTAAGGGCTCTGATGTGCCTTTTAAGGCACAGCCCCATATCAGGGGCACTGAAGAAACACGTTGGTCCAGCATACACTCCATGTCAGGCAAACTCCAGGCAATACAGCTTCACCATCCTTGAAGAGCATGGAGATCTCTTCTGCGTATACAAACTGCTGCTAAATGGTATGGGGAGAAGGGCAGGATTACAGCTCATCCAAATCCACTTTGAAGAAGCTAATCCCACCAGTGCTATCCTAGGGCCTTATATAAAGCCCCCTGAAGTCAATGGGAACATTTCCATTGACTTCAGTGGGCTTTTGATCAGACCCATAGGGCAATCCTTGCATTTAGAGGAGTAGAAAGTACAAGGAACATATTATAGCTGGCTCTCACTTGACGTGCAAGGTGAGAAGGCTCTAACTACTCTCGAACATAAACAATAGCTTCCATTCAGAGAGGAGACGCTAGTAGTCTAAACCTCACATGTGAAACATCTAAGATTCCCTGGAACCTAAGGTTCAAAATTCAGAAAAGTCTAATTCAGTAGAGACAAGGGGTGAATTGAAAGCGAATTCTTTGCAGAGGAGACATGAAAAATTGAAACCCTGCCTACTACGTATGGGACACTGAGGAGCCCATGGCAGGTTACCTAAGAGAAAAAGCTAGGTTGTTCTAGAGTCCTTGAAGAAAGTTTCATGTCTTTTTCCATAGTAGCACACATTCTATGTACTGGTTCTCTTCCAATCCCAACTCCATCCCAGGAAATGGCTGTATATTTAAATATTTGGTTGAGAACAGCTTGTCCTTGATCGAAACCAGGGGTGTCAAACATGCGGCCCATGGGCCAAATGCTGCTTGTGAACCTCTTCCATCTGGCCCGTGACTGCACTCGACAGGACCACACTCTCTCCCTAACAGAGAAAGAAAGTGTGATCTCTCATACCCAGTGCTCCACAATGCCAAGAGAGTGTTAGTCTCACGACATCACAGAGAGCTGGGTATGCGAGACTGCACTCTGTGGGACCACACTCTCCCCCTGAGAGAGAGAGAGAAGAGTGGTATCACACAGCACCGTTTTGCATACATAGCGCTCCGCAGTGCTGCAAGACTGCCGTAGTATTTTGATTTATGATATGTACAGCCTACCTGAAGTACATTTAAGTCAAACCTGGCCCTCCAAAGCAAATGAGTTTGACACCCCTGATCTAAACTAAAGTTCAAGGAGGTGTGTGTTCAGATCTGGGTATCAGTTAGACCAATAAAAGCAACAGGAATGGGGGGTGGTTACAATTCCTCTTTCAAAATTTGAGGGATGCTGAAAAATGTACATATGCTGAAGATGGGAAGACAAGGTGGTCACTCCAGTTCCCTCTTGTCTTATCTTTCTTAGTAACTTTCCCCTTCTCTATGAGTAATGTCTATGGCTTCTACGCGGTCATGAGCTGCAGAGGAAGACAAGGTAAGGAAAAAAAAAATCAGATCACTTTCTGGAATGAGCTTCAGGTTTCAGAACCCTGTCCCCCAATCTGAGTGCAATAGTCAGCATAATTATGTAACCATTTTAAAATATCACCGTGACATATGAGGTAATGCAGTTTTATGAACTGACTTGTTTGGAAACTGTCAGGCTCAGTTCTGTCATCAGCAGGACATTAAGAGCTAACATTGATTCTCTTTCGTTTTCGCAGCAAATACAGAAGTTTTCAAAGACCGGACAGAATGATGTCACACCAAGACAAACGATCCTCTGAAGCGAAAGTCACCTTCAGTGCCAGACTATGGCTAACAGAAATATGAGTTGTTTGATTCTGCTTAGGTCTTACTACTTTTTGTAGAGAATAAAATGTATGAAAAAGTTATAACTATAGGATTTCATCAGGGTTCTGTTCAGCTCACAAATCTTATGTCCTGGTAAGACTAAGATCATGTGTCAGAGAATGATCTCCTGCAGTGTATTATGGATGAAAGACTCTTCAGGGTTGAAGCTGAAGCAGTTTGCCATTATAGGTTTGATTTTCCATCAAACTCCCCCTCCATCAACCCTATTCCACTGACTTCATGAAGAATAATCCAGACAATCTAAAAAAGGACAGCTCCCATTTTAAGAATTTTTATTCTAGCATTTATTTAAAAATATGAACCAATAATGGGGAAAAATCCCACCCTCAGCTCCACCCCCAGACATGGGAAGCTCACAACATAGCTCCAGTATAATTCCTTTGTGCTGGAGCAGGGAAGAGGACGCACAACATCTATGGATGCTGAAAAGCTGTGCACTGAAAGGTTCCCAGGATGCAGAATGTTGATGGGTGAGGAAAGGCGAGGTCTGGAGGTTAATATATAACTATGTAGATCCACCAGTGGCTCCCCTAATATCTCCGCAAAAAGGAGATGCACTACCAGAAGGATAATCTTATGTTTCGCTGTCCAGTATCATTCTTAAGTATCTTTTAGCACTACTGGTTCCAGGCTACCTCACAATGAATATAAGTACATCTCTCTAAAGTATTTAGTTTATATCATTTCCCACCCATTTTTCTAAACTAAGTTTTGTTTTTTTCCTGTGTTCTCTCTCTCTCTTCTGATATTCACAGAACCTATTAGTTTGGACTGAAAATAATCTGACCATTAACATGCTATTTAAACGCCTCTCGTATCACAACAAAGATATGACATCTGAAATAGTCTCTGTGACAAGATAGAAAATATTTTCACTTAATTTACAGACATTCTGCCAGTTTTCATAGTCATAATCAATTAGTTAATTAATTTTTCAAGTAATTAATGAATTTTTCAAGTAATTAATTTTTCAAGTAATATTTTACTAGACTGTAAGAAATGCTCTTATTTCAGTTTCCAGGATCACTTTTCTTTGTAGAATTTAGGGATGTTTTAAAATTCTAATCTAGGGAAAGTCCTTTGTGATGTCACATAAACCAGTTCTTGCTCATCACATTCTTCACTTTCAGGATAATTATACTCTGTTGTACCTTTGGGTGCGTCTACATTTGTAAATTAAGTCGACTTAATCCTGCTTAAATCGACTTGATTTACTCTGCATCTACACTACAATTTCCTTAAGTCGACAAGCTGCTGCTTAAGTCGACTTAAGGAAATTTTAAGTCGACTTTATAAAACCTAATTTAAAGTAGACTTTACTGGCTAAGTCAACTTTATTAAGTCGACTTCACCAGTGTAGACGCAGATTAGCCCTAAATTGACTTTAAGTCGACTTAAAGGGTCCCCAGGGCTCCCCCACTGACCTCCCTGCCAAGGTGGCTGGCACAGCCAGAGCCTGGCGTGCCCCCCCCCCCACAGGGCAGGACACAGCCCTGCCCACCCCACTCCTATATCCTGCCCCTGTCCCTGTCCTGCTCAGCCCCCATTATGCCCTGGTACAATGGGGCAAATGCTGAGCCCCCTGGCACTTTGAAAGGGGTGCCCCCCCTCCCACCATGGGCCACTTCCAGGGCCATCTAGCCCCTAGAAGTCAACTTAGGCGTCCAGTGTGGACACACTAAGTCGATTTGGCAAGATCTACTTTAAGTCGACCTAATTTTAGAGTGTGGACATGCTAAGTCAACTTAACAAAGTCGACTTATTTGGCCAAGTGTAGACATAACCTTAGTTACTATATCTTTTAGGATTCCCCAGCCTTTCCCCACATTTGTGGATTTTAATACTTTCTCCCATCACAGCTTACTGACCTCAAAAGGACTGACATCAGCGGGAGGCTTAGAAGCAAAATCAAAGCTTAGATTTCTTAATTTATCAAAGTCTGTTTTCCTAAAATGAGTTATCCTTGTATTCCTGCAATCTGTTCTACCCATTCCTTACTATGGTGAATTTAAGTTGCTCATGGGTACTGGCTTCTCTGTTTTTCTCAGACCAGTGCCGGATGCCACAGATCCACTCCATCTTCTCTTACAGTCAATGGAAAGACTCACATTGACTTCAGCTGGAGATGAATTTTGCCTCATATGGATATTAAAATTGGTTAGTAACACTAGGAAATAACAGCTACGTTTTCTACGTTAACCCAGTTTTCAAGTGTAACAGGATATTTAGATGCATTTGTAAAGGAATATTTTTTCCATTGTCCAACAGATAAAAGAGGCTTCAGCTCTCATATGTTAACCACATTTGAGTTACTCACCTCTCTAAAGTCCATTAAAGAAGTGATTTTATTTATTATTTTGCCAGACAGCAAGAATGCAAGCTTTCCAGTACTGCTCCATCAATCACTTCATTGCTGGAATGGAGAGATGACGGCATTTCAGGGCCAAGAGATGATTTACTCTGCATGTTACTCCAGCTACCTCAGTCCTGGGTTTATCCAGAAGAAAGAGTGGTGGCCTGGTCTATTCTATGGTGTTAAGTCAATGTAAGGCAGCTTCAACCTAATTATCTCAGTGTACATGCTGCAGACTTGCTCCCACTGATGCTGTGTCCCACTACACCAGCGTAATAACTCCACCTCCACCAGAGACATAGCACTTATGTTGGAATAGTCAGGGGGATGCAGTGTCCATGTGGACCCTGCAGGTTACTTACATCAGCTGTTGGCTGCCATTCTTGTTAATTTCACAGCTCCAGCATGGAAACAGAAAAACCACGTAGGTGAGGGGCTCCAGCTAGAGCCCAGCAGCCCATGGGTTCTGTAACCATCTTGAGGGTTCATTAGAGACCACCCTACTGAATGAGCGAGGAATAGAACTTTAATAACAGACAGGAGTTCCAGAGGGGTAGCCGTGTTAGTATGTAAACAGCAAAAAACGAGAGTCCTGTGGCACTTTAAAGACTAACAAATTTCTTCAGGCATAAGCTTTCATGGGCTCCAACCCACTTCGTCAGATACATCTGACAAAGGGGGTTGGAGCCCACGAAAGCTTATCCCCGAAGAAATTTGTTAGTCTTTAAGGTGCCACAGGATTCTTGTTTTTTACAGACAGGAGTGATTCCCAGGTGTGCAGCTGGGAGCAGCTACGTTAAACCATCTGTAGGGCACATCTCCCACTTCATACACTACTGTCCCATGCTGGGAACCATCTCTAAAAGCACAGCCTTTTACAAGCATATCTTTTCAGGTTCCCCATTCCCAGCCAGGCTACTGCATGTGCCAAGCTCTCCCCTCAGAGCCAGGCTAGCCTCCAGGATACTGGCTCTCCACTTCGAACCAGGGTGCTGCCAAGGCTGTCCGCAGGAAACCCAGCTGCACAAAGACTCCCAGCTCGCTGCTGCCAGCTGGGTTGCACCTGTCCTGCTTCCCACCAGGAGCTCAATTGCCTCCCCAAGGCTCCACCCTCCCTGCCAGGTGGTTGTATTTACTCTCAATGCCCTTTATGACCTATTCTCGCTCTACCTATCAATTTTCATTCAGTAGTGAAATGTCAGCCCTTCACCTCATCAAGGCAGCCTCTATATTGCCCACTTGTTAAACTTTCAAATAGACATCTCAGTGCTTTCTTCCTTGCTAATCCTCATGCTTGGAGGAGCTCCCTGTAAACCATCAGCAAAGCTACGTCGTGACCCTGCTTCAAATCTCTCCCATAAAGCGCCCATTAAAAATGAAAACAAACAACAGCATTGTTTGGAGGTGGTCTCAGCACACCAGCAACCTACCATGCTGACAAATGTTGTCTTGTTAGCTTGAAGTCAGTCCCTTGCCTTTCTGGGTCTGTTGCCTTTTCTCTTATATTTAGTTTGCGAGCTCTTTGGGACAGGCAACATCTTTTTGTTTCATCTTTGTACAGCACCTATTATTGACCAGTGCTCCCTGGTGCAATGGTAATACAAATAAAGTAGTTAATAATAGTAGTAGTTCTCCTACAAAGTCTGATTCTGCAAGTGGCTGAGCAACCCCAGCGGGAAGCTCAGCTTGCTGACCACTTTGTAGTTGGTGTTCAGATTTAGCCTCATATAGTGGGAGTTTTGCCATTGATTGCAGTGGGGGAAGGATAGAGGCCTATGCCTTCAAAGGATTGTGCAAACATTAACTGAGCAAGCCTCACAGTACCTCTGAAGGCTAGAATTATTATTTATAATGTAAGTAGTACTAATTCTTTCAACTCTCTAGAGGAGCAACTGGCTTATACAAGTGAGAAACCAAGGCCATGTCTACCGGACAAATCTGGATTGACACAAATTACACAGGACTTAAGCCACTGGAGTTAGTATATCACTTCCGGTCTGTGCCTACCTGGCTGTTGCATCAGCACTATGCATACTTCCCAGGAATACCTGTACTAAGTACAAGGCACAAGGAGTAGGTATTCCATGCACCAATACTCTGACGCAAGGCCTTTGGGGGATTTCTTGCAATGTGTCGTGTGGTAGAAATGAGTTGCGCACAGAACTGGGATCAAGTTCCCATCATTCATCTTTCCCCATCCACAATGCCACCCCCATCCCATAATTTGTATGCACTGAATAAAATAACCACAAACCCCCATGGCACTTGTCGCTGTCTGCCACGTCAGATAGAAACATGGAGCCGGCCCAGCTCTGCACTATTGGCACAAAGGCTGCAAACACAGGATGAATGATTCTCTGGTATTTGCCTGGCCACCATAATGGGCACTTACATACGTCAGTAGGAGACACATTTGATTGAAGATGTGCATGAGCCTGTTGAAACAAGGCAATTTATGTCAGTCCAGCTTTGTAGGTGTGGGCGAGGCCAAAAAAAGATAAAATCACTCACTGGTCTGACTAAAAAGGTAGCAGTAGACGAAGCACAAGCACACAACAAAAAGGGAAAAAAAAGGATAATGCTTTAAAAATCCTGCATCTTACTCATGTGGTACATGGAGCCCAATTTTCAAAGATTTCAGTTAGGAAGATGAAGCACATCATTCAGCCACATTAACAATGTTTAAGCTATATTGCTGACAAGTAGTGAATTATGTGGTACATTGACAGACTGGTCCTTTTACTGCTGATCCACTAGCAAAGCACATTCAAAAAAGTTAAAAAATAATCTTTGTCATGACAATCTGTTTGTTGAAGCTTTTAAAAAGGAACTGAGTTTCTCTCAGAAGTCCAGGCATGTACAGTATGTATCAAGGATAGGCTGCACAGAAGTACATGAGGCGTCGTCTTCAACTGTTTAGCATTTCTGTCCAGGGGAAGTAATAAGAGTCCAGTGCATTGCTGCTGTCTTAGAGATACGTGCAGCTTCTCTTTCTGGCTTTTAAATGGGACATCTTCGAGATTTTCTCTTCTTCCATTCTGTGTTTTGGACACTGGAGAAAGCAGGTCTTCCGTAGACCTGGGTACAATTGATTTTTACGCAAGTAGTGTATGAGAAAAATTAAAAATTCAGTTTGTGTTGAACTGAATCTGGAAGTTGTGAAAACAAATTGAAGTTGACAGAAATTTCAAAATTCAGCTTTAACTCTTTGGTTCAGCTCAAAACAAACTGCCTCATTTAAATGCTGGGCATTTTTTCCCCACAAAACAAAGGAAATGAAGGGCTAGATTCCTAACATGGTCAGATGAGAACATTCCCACCTTATAACTTTCAGTCCAGGTTTGAATCTGGGTGACAGCCCTATTCTTCCAACTGAAAATCCCTTCTTCACGTTAGGCAGAGGGGTTTCCCTCTGTGTACAGGAGAGCCCTAGCCACTGGGCTATGAAATATCCTGGTCTGCTTCTCACTCAGTCTCTTCTGTTGAAATTGGTTCACTTTGGGTGGGAGTGGTGGCATGCCACATCGATGTCAGTGTACAAGGATTCAGCAAAAACATATGCAAAGTTAGATGAATGCAAGACAGCAACTGTTCCATGTGGGACAAAGAAGTTTGTCCCTGATGATTACAATTGTCTGCTTGTTGTATTCTTGCTTTGTGCTGTTCATGGCTTTCACATAAGGTGAAAATGAGCCTTGCTCAAGGTGGTGAACAGCCACATGACAAGTCTGCCACCACCTTGCTCTAGTGCGAGTGCTTCCCAGATGCTGCACAAAATCTGTCCTGCTTTTAAGTTTGACTTTAGTGTATCTTTATATCATAAGCACTGGCCACCATGAGAATGGGTTCCTTGCTTCAGCTGACAATAAAATATGGCATCTGGCATCCTCAGATACAAAATGAGACACTCAGACCAACGCAGCTGGGCTTTTATGAGCTTGCTTTGAATGCCAGACATCTGACAATGATTAAGGATTTTGATATTGGGAGTCTTCTCCTGCCATTTGACCCTGCAAACAGACCAAAGGTAGTGCATATGGAACTGATCAAGCTTCCTAGCGTGGCGGTGATATGTTGGTCGTGGCTCACAGCCACATAGAAGCATTGTAAGTACAACTGCCTTTCAGACAGGCATTTAGCTTAATACTTATTTTGATACCCCCATCATTCCATAGCAGGCATGACGGCATCCCAAATCCAGAGCTGGCCCTAACTGCATGATAGATGACACCACCATCAACACCACTACTTATGGCATTCTGTGACAGCAGATTCTCTGTGCTGCAAGCCTTCAACATTGGTCATCAAGTCCATGGAGATCTTGTTAGGTAGACATGCAAATCTGTTGGTATGGTACTTCAGTTTTCAAGGGGATAGTGCAATGGTCATTAATGAAGTAAGGTACCATTCGGTTTGTAACCAAATGCTTTGCTCATGCAGTCAGTCACCTGCTTGGGTTTCACACAATCAGCATATAAAAACTCTGTATGAAGTAAGTCTGCCACTTTTGTGCAAGCATGGAAGTACTGCAGATTGAACAGCTTTCTGACCATTGCAGAACTAAATAAATACTGCTCTCTGTCAATGTCAAGAAATGCACCCATAATCATAGCTAAGAAATGGTTGGAAGCCAGCACACAACGTTACATGGTGCCACTGATGACCTGAAAGGGGCCATTTTCCACCACTCTGGTTATCATCCCTTCATGGAAGCACCAAATGACAGAAAATAAACTTTGCAGGGCATCCAAGAAGATGAACAAAGTTTCCAGAGTCTGTCATGGTTTGAGTCAAAAGTTTGGGTATGCCAACACCATATAAAGAGCAAGGTTTTGCTCCCAACACAATTTCCTGAAGCTGAGAGGCTGTGGGGAGAAAAACAAAAACAAAAACAACAACAACAACAACAAACAGTTCTATAGGGCCTCATCCAGAAGGAATTCCACAGAGTCAGGTAGTATTCCACAAGTTCAGTGTTAAGTCTATTTAATGTGACCCAGGCAGAAAGGAAATGCTAGTGTGATAAGCACAATATGCCACATCACCCTTATGTTTATAGGTTTGGGCAATATTGGCATCCTTGAAATCCAGTGACAGCAACTTTTGCTCTGAAATAATGTGAAAGAACCACATGAGAAGTCTTGCAGAGTAGTCGCCAATCGCTTTAAAGATGTCTCTGGAATACTATGAAGTCCAGGTGCTCCCTGTGAGATCTGCTTGATCGCTGTTATAGACTCAAAGCAGGAGGGAGTGCACATTCCTTTTTCTAGTTGGTGTTGTGGAATAGCATGAATTGCTAACTTAAAAAGTGTTGGAAGGAAGAGTCAACAGCAAACCAACATGTTCCATCCATCAATTGATTGCATGTCTTGTCAGTTGAGTTAACCGCGATCTTGTGTTAATACAGAGCTTTCCCCATTCCATCCACAGCCATACACAACATGAAGGCCAGCAAAAATTGTTGGTGCCTCCATAGTCTGGTACCAGTCGTAACTCTACTGCTCTCTTTTCCCACCATCTGTTTTGCTGAGATGCAGCCTTCCTAGTTGCCAAATCTTTGTCTGCTGTGTAGGCTTGATGAGTAGCATGCAAGGAGTTCAAGGGCTAATGTACTTCAGGGTCATTCTTCATCAAACCAGTCCTAATGTTTCATCCTAAAGCCAAGAACTTCAACAGCCATATTACATATGTCATGTCCCAGAAAAGTGTTTCCAGGCTGTCTCAACATCCACTGAGGCTTCTGTAATTGAAGGAAATGCTTCCAGGAGTTTCTTGTTGGAATTGACTGTCAGATTTTCAGGCTTGAAATACTTATTTTCTTCACAGACTTGAATGATTGCCTGCTGTTGGAGAGCAATATGAGGTGACATTTGACTTCTTGCTAGTCTAAGGTCTGACCAGCAATAGGTGCTTCACAAGATGCAAGTGAGCCTGACATGGCAGAGAACGCTTCACCATGTAATAATAAAGTAACTGATTATGATCCAGTGTTTTGAATGAGTGCTTCCTTGTCATCTTATACTTTTTGGCCTGTTGAAACACTGTTGAGTAGGTTGTACTCTGAGCCTTTGGAAAATAGTAACAAGCTGTAAAAGTTTGTGTTACCAGCTCCATGATGACCTACCACATTGCCCCTGCTGTATAATCAGCAAGCCCTGGCATTGAAATCACCTACAATGATCAGCTTATCTTTATGTGGGATCAACCAGATGACACTATAAAGGGCTTGATGGAAGTCCTCTTTATCCTCATCTGGATAAATTGTTGTCAGTGCTCATGTACAGAACATAAAGGCATATGGGCTATGTCTGCACTAGGAAAAGTTAGGTTGACTTTGTTAAGTTGACTTAATAAGGTTGACTTTAAGTCGATCTTATTAAGTCAACTTAACAAAGGGGTTATCCTTAACTGGGACTTAGTAAGTCAACCTAACTTCTCTTAGGTCGACCTAAGAAAGTGGACTTACGCGTCCACACTGGCCTTAGGTAGACCTAAGGAAGGGTTAGGTCAACCTACTCAGGGTTAATTCGAATACCCTGTGGTTCTTATTAAATCGACCTAAGCTTTCATTAGGTCGACTTAAGGATTTTCTTAAGTCGACCTAATGAAAGCCTAGTATGGACAGGGCTTAAGTCCAGTCGACTTAAGCCTCCTTAAGTCAACCTAACTTTCCAGTGTAGACATAGCCATGGACCTTGGAGATTCACTGTATCATTAACACCTTCTGAACATGACCTAAGCTTGCTATGCAAATGGAAGAGTTGATGGCTAACCCTGTACCAGAATATCTGTCTTCAATCTCAGATATGCCGATCCAGTAAAAAGTGTAGGCAACATCCACTGCTTCTGGCTATGATTAGCCAGCAAGTTATTCACAAAAAACAGTTCTAACTCAGGTCTGTCACCTCTCAGAAAGAAGGTGAGCGAGAATTCCAAATTGCAAAATTTGTTTGGGTCTTCATTTCAGACCCCAGAAAAATTCTGTAGCCAGTCAGGTGAAGCACAATGACAAGATTTAGTGAGGAGAGCTGCACTTTCCCCTAAATAGACTTCTCTGAAACCTAGTAAGCATATAATTATAGCAACTGCTCCTGTCTCCCAGGAATACCCATCAATCCCAGGAAGCCTGAACACAGGATTGTGATTAAAAACTTCCAGCATCCTCTGCCAATCCCCAATACCACAGCCCTATTGCCACGGGACTTGGATTAAGAGGTTGCAGAGAGTGTTGAATTGCTGAATCACCTGCACTGTGACTGGATTATAGTCGGAGAGGTGTGCGCAATTCCGGTCTCTCTCAGTCCTTTTACCAGAGGCCCATCAGCCACCCTATTCATTGGAATTTCTGAAGCAGTATGGCACCTGGCCTGAACGATTTAAGCACAGAGACCATGAGAATGACTATAAACCAGTGGTTATGGCACTCACCTGAGAAGTGGGAGACCTAACCTCATGTCCCAGCTCCAAGGACTCTTCAGTCATTTATGAAAAAAGAGTGTAGGAGCTTCCACAAGAGATTAAGGGAGATTCCCACTCAGAATATGCATAGCCTAGTGTCTAGGACAGTGGTCTTCAACCTGGGAGATACCAGGGTGTTTTGTGATTTTTGGTGGGCGCTAAAAAAAAATGAAGGAAGGAGATCATGGCCATGCTCATCCGGCTGTAATTTATAAAAAAGTTTGTATGAATAATGAATGAATAATGGATATCAAACAAAATTTATTCTATTTAAAATATCTGAGTTTAAAATTTAAATAAATTGAAATTTATAATTAACGATTAACAGTACGGCAATGTAACAATTAATTTAACGAGAGTGGCAATTTATAAAAAGTAACAATTTATGTAGGTGGGCGGTAAACTTACTGCAAATGTGAAAATATTGAAAAACTGGGTGCTGATCCAAAAAAGGTTGAAGACCACTGGTCTAGGACATAATTTTGTAACATGGGCTAGCCAAGTTCAAATCCCTTCCTTCCTCCCTAGCAGGAGGAATTGAACACAGGTTTCCCATATCCTAACTGCTCAAACCACTGGGCTATGAGTTAAGCTGCCCTGTTCCCATTTTGTGAATGATGCTTATGTCCTGATAAGAAGTCCTTAAGTCCTGAGAAAAAGTTTGGCTGATGCTGTGGGAAAATTCAACATGAATTATTCTAGCAGCTTCAGATCAACCAAAGCTGCATTAATAAAAACAAACCAAGTGATTTGAGTTAAAAAAAAAAAAATCACCCTGCTTTACTCTTCAATTCCAGCTCTTCTTACACAATGGTAGCAGAGGAGTTCTTCTCTAGGCTTCCACTTGGGCCATTTTCTTCATCACACCTTCTTTTCTGCCAGTACACAGCAGTATGGAGTATCGGCGCCTATTTTTCTTTTCGCGGCCCACTGCCCAGCTGGGGGAAGGAGACCTGCTCCTTTCCCCTCCTGACCCCGGCCCCCAGCTGGGAAGTAGGGCTGGCAGGGGCCAGGAGTGGCGGCCGCGCGCCAGAATCTGGTCTGCCAGGGGCTAGAATCTGGCCCGTGGACACTTAGGAGCTGTGGCTAGGCTGGAGTTTTTTCAAATCTCCCACCCTGAGCGTGCTCAGATGCATGGCTCAGGGCGGGAGCAGCCTAGCCAAGGAGCAACTCTGGCCACTCCTGCAGCTCTGGCCAGGTGAGGGGGCAGGGGCCAGGAGGGTTGGGGAGTGGCAGGGGGGAGGAGGTAGGGAAGGGGTCTGGGAGCCAGTGGGCAGTCGGGGAACTGGCAGCGGGTGGCGAGAGGAGCAGGGAAGGGGCCCAGGTGGTTGGGGAACCGGCAGGTGGAAAAAGCAGGGCCTGGGAAGGCAGCTGGGAGCTGGCGGTGGAGCGGGAGGTTTGGAGAGTCCCAGGGGGCAGCGGTGGTGACTGACTACACCCCTCTACCCTGCACTGCTCTGGCCAGCGTACTGGCACTTCTTTCTTTCTTTTTAAAGCACTGCTCCCAGAAAAATTAATAGTATTGACCTCGCCACATCAACTGCTCACCCATGGACAGACACTCACAGGATTAGTTCCACTGAAGTCAAGAATCTCCACTCGACAGAACTGCTTGGACACGAGTGAGGCAGCCATAGGGAATTAGCTGCAATTATGATGGCCTGGAAAATTTAGTGCACTTGAGAATCCAGCTATGAAATGACTAGCCCCTTGCTGTAAGGGAAGCAATGGTTTCATACACTGCATAGGAATAAAAGCACTATTCAGGTGTCAGAATCAGGCCACTGCTATGAATTTCTACCCTATGGTTTCATCTGTGATAAAAAGAAGCAAGTGTACACATAGTGCAATGAAAATACACCGAAAATTGAGTAAGTAGATCCCCAGATTTGTCTATTTATACTTCATGTCTTTTGCTATTTGAAAAGTAAAATCCTGTTATGTACATTTGGTTAAAACAGAGGTTTTCTGTGCTGGCAGATAAGACAACATCTCATGTAATAGGATGCTGCTGCACTTGGTTTAGTCAGACCAAGCATGGTAGAGAGCTGCCCAATGTGCTGAGAGTGACTTTCACCAGTCAACAATCATTTATAAAATGACACCAACATAGAATCTAACCAAACCAGCTACTCCATTGGGGCTCATTCACCTGCTCATCCACCACTGCAATATATGACATCAATTGCCAACAATGCCCCTCTGCCTCATACGGTCCAGTTTGGCGAATGTCTGTGCAAAAGAATAAATGGACACAAATCAGTTGTCAAGAATGGTCAGATTCAAAAACTGATAGGGGAATACTTCAACCTCCCTGCAGAGTCTGTGAAAGACATGACAGTTACAGTGCTGCAACAGAAATACTTCAAATCAAGAATCCAAAGGGAAACTCCAGAGTTAAATTCATATGGAAATTTGACACCATTAATTTAGGTCTGAATAGAGATTTGGGCTGGCTCTCTCGTGACAAAAGGTGATTTCCCCCTCTTTTAACCTTCCCATCTTCTTATCTGTTGTTTCACACTGTTTGAATCAAACAACTTGCTGAACTGATTTTGTGACTTACCCTTCTCTGCATTTACATATTTCCTTCCATATTGTAGTTTCCATTTCACGCATCTGATGAAGTGGGATTTTACCCATGAAAGTTCATCCAATAAATACATTTGTTAGTCTTTAAAAGTGCCACTAGATTCCTTGTTTGATTTACAAATCAGCCATTTACCAAACAGGCACACAATATACATGCAGTGATATGAACAGGATGCCCACCAGCCTTTTTTCCATCATGCATTTGTTTTTCATGCACAGCTTTAAAAAGCTGTGGAATAGAACATCAGGATGAACCTACCAGAAGAAATATGGAAAATCTGTTTGGCTACTAATAGGAAGTTTGAGAGATTTGATGGAAATTTCTTTCAATGGCAACATTAACCCGCAGAGTTGTAAACATGCACAGGACAATAAATGCTAAGATCAAAGAGATCATGTACAACACTATTGTTCTTATTACTGTAACAAGAAACCCGCTGATGAGAACAAAGCTTGAGAGCAATATGAACAATGAAGAATGGAAAATAGCATTTACACACTGTATTGAAAAAAGATGGGAATGAAGTAGCTTCAGGGCAAAGATCATTAATAGAAAAATCAAAGACAATTTTCACTTAGTTTAATCTGAGAGGACAGCGGTGAGCTCTTAGGGCCTGATGCAAAGACTATTTAAGTAAATTAAATGATTTGACTTCAACAGGCTTTAGATCCGCTCAGGTTTTGGCTGAGAGAAACACATTACTACGAGTTACGAGAAGAATTGGCAGAGGATAAATGAAGCTACAGCACATTCAGGGTCAAAAGACTTTTCTAAAGTGTATAATTAAATAATCTGAACCAATTCATCCCTGTTATGATTCCTCTATATTCCATGAGATTTGCAGAGCAAGTTCCTTTCTGATGGAAATCTCATGCAACTGCCAGTGAGTTCGATATATAAGTCAGTAGAACCTGAACCCCTGTAGCCTATACAATAAATTTAGTTTATTTGCATACTGTAATCTTATTGGTTAAGTAGCTATAGATGTTGTCCTGGTTTTCTTTAAGAAATGAAAGGCATATTTTATGGCGATGACCTTAAGGCTGTGAAATACAGTCCTCTGATGTTACAACTATGAGATATGACTCTTCTCAGCCAGTGGTGGGAATTTTGCTGAATCTGAAATAAATATTACACAGACACACACTGTACATGGAGGGAAAGAGCAATAGGAAATACAATGAGCTGACTCTAGCTGAGTTATTTATTTCTCACATATTATTAATGATCTCATAGCTCACAATTGGTGGAGGGAACCTGAGCCACTGGTGAATTATGAAAGGCCATCAATAACTCATGGCAATAAATGATGTATCCATCCTGGACTTCGTTCGTGATACATTCTGTTTATCCAACACCAGTTGTAGGTTAGTCTGTGCTGTTGGATGATTTTACGTTACATGCAGTAGCAGTAAGCATTTGGCTGCAACACCAACCAAGATTACGTTTGAAGTGAAAGGAAAGCCTCAGACAAGTTTTACAGTGTTTTAATCAACAGCATGCAAGTAGACGAAAAACAAGTGTATGATCATTAACTAAGTACCCAAGTTAGCAACATGTGCAAATATGCAGCTAAAAAAAAAATCCAGAACAAATCATTGCACACATTTCTCCCCCCAGGGAAAGGCTGAGAAAACAAATGTCACAGATGTTGGACCTGTTGCGTAATGAACTGCTAGAAGATGAGCCGATATTACAGTGACAAGCATGGCACAGAAACTGTTGTATTAATTTAGAAAGAATAAATGGTCCAACGGTTTTAACATAATCCAATCAGTGTCCAACACTGACCAGTTGGAACAAGGTCCAGGGATTTGTTGTTCTCCTTAAATGCCGATGATAGGACAAGCAGCAATGGGCTTAAATTACAGCAAGGGAGGTTTAGGTTGGATATTAGCAAAAAATTCCTAATTGCCAGGGTGATTAACCACTGGAATAAGTTGCCTAGGCAGGTTGTGAAATCTCCATCACTGGAAGTTTTTCAGAGCTGGTTAGACAAACACCTGTCAGGGATGGTTTAAGAGGGTACTTGGTCCTGCTACAAGCAGGGTTGGATCAAGGCCAGGGGGGAGGGAGGGCAGGGTTGCCCACCCTTGTGGGCCCCCCAGGGGCTCTGGGGCCCTGGCCAGAGGAGGTTGGGGAGGCCCAGGTGGCACTGCCCCGGCTGGTGCTGGAAGGGATTGGGGGCCCCTGGCCGGCACTGCTGCGGGAGAGCATGGCTGCGGGCTGTGGCTGCAGGCCATGCTGTTAGGAGGAGGTTGCGGGGGGAAGGTGGCCAGCGCAGCGATGGGGGCCAGGAGCCACGCTGCTGTGGGGTGGCCCCAGGGGAGCCATGCTCCTGGGGAGGGCATAAGCCGGGGCCAGCACTGCTCCTGGAGGCTGGGGGTGGGAAGGGGCGGGCCAGAGGCTGGGTACTCCTGTCCTTCCCCCTGCCTGGTGAGCACCACCAGACAGGCTGCCCAGGGGCTGGACGCTGGGCGGAAAGGCTGTGAGCAGCAGTAGCCACCACTCGGGCCAGCGAGGCCAGAGTTTTAAAGCCCCAGCGGTAATCCAGGCCTGGCCATGAGTGCAGGGGACTGGACTCAGTGACCTCTCATGGTCCCTTCCAGTTTCTATGACAGTTGTACTGAGACCTCAGCCTGCTTAGTGCCATGGCAAATAGCGCTAAAGAGTTAACCTGTTATTAAAGGAAAAGCAGTTCAAGCATTTGAAATGTAAAATAAGGCTCATTTTTAACAGCAGCCCCTGTTCCCTTTAGCTACAGAAAGTCTTAGCAGGAAGAAAATCCTCATTCATTCTAGGATGGTATTAAAGATGGCAATAGCTGTCCTTCAAAGCTGTTGAAATCTGACCCCTTTTCATCCCAAACAGGATCTGGGATTCAACTAGAGTTGGTAGTGGTGGTGATATACTTTGGATCCCTCTCTCTGGCTGTCTAATCAGGACCTCTCCTCAGGATACAGAAAACTGACATACAGCCATAATGCTGATGGTAGCTGCACTGGCCTCCAGCTGTTCTTCTACTGCCCTCCGCCCCGCAAGTTTCTGTAAGGACCCAAAAAGAGTGAGTTGTGGGTAGGGGTACCAGACGTCCAGCAAAAGGAGGACATGTCCTCCTTTTTACCTTCACGTCCTCCATCCAGCAGGCATTTTAAAAATGTGATTTTGTCCAGCTTTTTACTTATGATTAAAATTTCAGTTTTTTATATGAAGTTATCATATATGCTCGCCTATAAGCTGAGAATTTTTGGATCCAAAATATGCCCGAAAAGCTAGGTTCAGCTAATCTGCAGATCACAGCCAAAACCAGGGTGGAACACTGCATTCTGGTGTGTTCCTCTCAGGGGCCCAGCAAAGTGGCAGTCTCGGGCGGAATATCTAATATCTGGCAGTTTTAGTTCAAATATTTCTGGATCTACATTTTCTTGTGTACCGGGCACAATCTTAACACAGTTCTTGAGTTATATCACTGGACACCTTTGTTTTGGCTAATTCAGTCTGTCTCTTTTTCAGACGTTCCACCATATCTCCATCAACATTTGTTATTATGATGTCTTATGAACGTGTGTGTGTGTGTTTTTACAGCTGATTATAGTGTAAATTTGTAGGCCCAATAATCACAACATAAAATGATACAAAATAGAAACTAGATTAGAATCCTGCCATTGATCTTTGTGCTGCTGTAAAGGAAAATAAAACAAATTTGGCCATTAGTCACATGCCTAAAGTTGAGCTGTCATTACAGGTCTCTGAAAAGAGACAGAAATGGAATTGAAATAGACTGGGGAACCTTTATTATATTTTAACCCTTTCTTGAACAATTATTCAGAATAGTAGTGAAAATGGCAACTTTTCATCTGCTGCATCCTCTTATCCTTTTGCTGTTTATTGTAACAAACCTACGGCCAGCCAGGGCTTTGTGGATGTCACTGTGCTGAACATACTGGGCACTCAGGGTAATACCTCGGAAAGAATTCGTGTTACTGCTGTAAATGAATGGAAACTACTCACTGGAAATATAGGCCATGTGGCACACAGCAGAGGGCCGTGGCATGCACAAGCAGATCTGAGCACACATGAACAGCAATACTTTACACTAGTTTTCATAAATGGGAAGATACCAGCACCGTTACCACTATATCAACTCTCACAAATTTAGTCTGCTCTTTTTCAGTTAAGTTCTAAATTAGATTTAAATGTAATGAGCCATATCTACTAGCAGCATGGCGTAACAGGCTGTGTTTCAGTAAGCTACTGGTGCACTTTTCGGGTGGTTGAAGGCTCTTGACCTTCATCCTTGTTCCTCACAAAATACTCACAGCATGTCTTCATGACCTATTACAGCATCGCTCTAGAGTGTGTGGTGTTATTGGGGAGCAACTAGTCTACTTAGAGCTGTATTAGATGGCTTTAGAAATTCTTTAAAATAAAAAATGTCAAAGCATTTGTGTCCCACACACTTTCATGTAAATTGATGCTTGCGTGCTTGAACTCTGAATCATTTGTCTTACCGAAAGAGCAAGAGCTATGATTTTAATACCATTTTGTACCTCGGGTGGCACTGCCAGCCAAGAAATCCAGTATAAACAAAA
>ML685969.1:992416-1007113 GCA_007922175.1 Pelusios castaneus
AGAGATCAGGGCCCTCAAAAGGGAAATCTTGTATGACCTGTTGCATCTGAAGGGAGAGGCCTGACCCATGTAAGCCGGCTGATCTTCTCATGGACACTGCCGATGCCATGACCCTGCTGGCCAAGTCTGTGGCGTCCCAGGTGGACAGGAGGGCCATCTTGGCCACCGACAGGCCTTCCTCCAGGAGCATATCAAAGTCCATGATCTGCTCCTCCGAGAGATAGCTCCAGAACCTCTGAACGGAGGCCCACAGGTTGAAGCTGGACCTCCCAAGTAGGGCTTGTTGATTTGAGACTCTGAATTGTAGTGCGGCTGACAAATAAACCTTTCGACTGTACAGGTCCAGCCTCGTAGCCTCCTTATTTTTTGGGGTGGCTGCCGGTTGCCCTTGTCTTTCCTTTTGGTTCATGGAGTCCACAATCAGGGAACCTGGAATTGGGTGGGTGAACAAGCACCCAAATTTGTCCGCTGGAACATGGTACATCTTCTCTGCTCCTTTAGAGACAGGTGGTAGCGAGGCAGGGGTCTGCCACCAGGATCGGGTGATTTTGAGGATGCCCTCATGGACGGGGAGGGCCACTCTGGTTGTGGCTGTAGCATCACCCACATTGAACAGGGGATTGTAATCCTCCCGGAACTCATCCACTGGGGGCCCTAGGTTGACGGCCATCCTCCTCAGGAGTTCCTGGTAGGCCCTGATATCCTCTGATGGTGAAGATGAAATGTGTGTTACCGCCTCGTCAGGGGAGGAGGAGGAGCAGGGCAGAAGGCTGTCCCTGAGGGCCCCATCCCCAGGTCTGAGTCTTCTTCGGAGTCAGGGCCCTAAAGGGGTGCTTGGCTACCTGGGGTAGTGTCTCCCCTGGGAAGAGGGCGGCTGGGTCTGGCCAGAAGAGAGGGCCCGCAGTTCCCACTGGCCTGACCAGTCTTGGAATTGATGGGTTGTGAGTAGCCCCATAGTCGGCTTCGGTTGGTCCCGGGACCCAGGTGGTCCTGATGCTGGATGAAGGGGTCGGTGCCATCTTGGAGAGCAGCCTCTCTGCTTCGTCGGCGAGCGCAGTGCTGGGAGGGAGAATCCTACCTTTTCCGGTGCTGGTGGGCTGGGTACCAATCTCCTCGGAGCCCGAGTGGTACTGGCTTCTGGCTGGTGCCGGATACTCGCAGTGCCATTTCAGTGTCGGGCGACCAGATGGTGAGCGGGCCCTCTTTTCGCCTTGAACTGGTGGCCCCTGCACTGAGGGCAGTGAAATGTGCCTTCAGTGCCGGGTGGGGGCCTCTGAGGATAATGTCTTTCCTCTCACCACGAGGCCAGTGCGCTGTCCGAGGGGGATGCAGACCTCCTGCTTGTTGCTGGGGTTGGCGAGAGCAGTGCCAGTGAGCTGGGCGAGAAGGGGCTCCTCGATGCCGGCATGGTCCAGTGCTGGGGTCGGGCCTCACCCCCAGAGAGACCAAATGATTCTCCCATCTCTGGTGGAGTGGTGGAAGCCGGTCCCAGTGGTAACAGAGCTCTGGTGCCCGTCCTCAATGGAGGGTGTTGCCATACCAGGGACTCCAGAGATGGTTTTCCCCACGATGCCGGCCTCAGTGCTGGTGGCGGCGTGCGGAGCGATAGAAGTGCCCTAGCTGCTTTGAACGCCTCCGGTGTGGAGGGGACCGGTACTGGGTGAGCCCTTGCGCTGCCCAGGGTGGGTGGTGGTTCCCAGGTGGCACCCTCCAGGGAGGGCAACTCCCTTGTTGGGTGAGGGTGTTTCCATCCCACGCTCCCTGCTGGCTTCAGTGCCGGGGCCTGGTCCTGGCCCGCTCATGGTTTTTTCTTCGGTGCCGGCAGTGAGCTGCGCCAGGGTGGATCTGGTGCCGAATTGGCATGCTGCACCAAAGTTCTCGGTGCCAAGGGTGGACAGGTTGCCTCTGACACAGGTCTAAGGGCTGCCTCAGTAAGGACTGCCCGCAGTCTACTTTCCCGCTCCTTTTAAATCTGGGGCATAAATGACTGACAGATCTGGCACTTATTCGTACGGCGGCCCTCACCCAGGCACCTCTCGAAACTACTAACACTGGCTACTAATTACTAACACTAACACCAAACAGTTTAGGACAGGCACTTGCAAACACAAGAACGCAGTTCCAGGACCATCCCTCAGGTGGAAAGAAGGAACTGAAAGGGGCGGGGTGGGCAGGGTCAGCACCACCTATTATACTGTTGACCAAGAGTGGGATTCCTGGGCGCAGTGGCCGCTGACCCTGTAGGTGATAGGCTGAGGCCAAAAAGCTTTCCGGAGGACCGTGCATTGCGGCATGTATACACCTACACTAGAATGTATGGGAGCGGCTGCTCGAAGAAGGAATAGATGCTGCTTAAGAAAATGGTGCTCCCCTCCCCACCCTTTGTTCAAGTCTCTCCTAAAACCTCACTTTTTCCATGTTGCCCACTAGCAGCGAGTCCCGAATTGTGCTTATACTGTATATATTACATGCAAAACCGTAAGTTATTCTTCCCTTGAGTTCCCACATGCACCCGTTCTTTCTGCATCTGTGTTTTAGATTGCAGGCACTTTGCAGCAAAGACTGTCATTTTCTTTGCATCATTTGCAGCACATAGCTCCTCGACAGTGCTAAACAAATAAGATACAGAGGGCAGTTCTTTTAAAACTGTTGAGCAGTACATACTGGACCAAGATTGAGTAGCATGAACTCAAAAGCATATGCACTAGTTATAAAGCAGTGAAAATGCTGGCCACCTGGCAGCGTAACAGCTTGGCACATATGTGTTCAGCACTGTGGCTATACAGTAGTTCAAAGGTGCAAGCTAAGTCATTTTACGATGCTCTTTTGAAACATTGCCATCTTCCAGAAGACCGCGCTCTATCAACAAACCTCACCCTGCTGGCTCAGATCATGTTCTGAAGCTCACTTTCACCACAGCTGCAAGTTCTCACTTGATGGGGATGCCAGCAAGTCAAACACAAGTTTCACCCTGTGAGGACTCTACAGGCTAGTCCACTCAGAAGTTCGGCTATTGCTCTGTATTAAAAGCAGCATATGGCTTGTTGGCTGAAAGGTGTTCAGATGAAATCATTTTTTCCACATTATTTTCAAAAGCTTGTTTCATCAGCACAAAAACATTTTTTTTAAAGTATCCCTAAATAATATTAAATCAGGTTTAGTGATTTTCTTCTTGTCAGTCATTTTCTGCAGCCAGTTACTGCACTTTATAATCTTACTTGGCTAAGGGGAACGAAAAGTAACTTGACATGGTAATCATGCACAGACAGTGCAGAGGATTTTTAGTCAGGATTCTCTGCTAAGTATATTTGGAAAAATCCAAATGCCTTTGTTTTTCTGAAGAGACACTAGATGGAGGAATGGAAACAGAATACCATGCAATCTGCCTAAATTCTGCATTGTTGTGAGGCAGCAACTCATTCCCCTCTCACCCAAGCATAGTGCATCAGGCACTTAATAGGCCAAATTCTCTTCAGTTACACTGGCACAAATCCAAGGTAATTCCAGAGCAGGCATTGGAGTTACTCTAGATCTACACCACTATAAAGAGAATGCCATTTCGCCCTAGGAGTGTACATTTTCAAGTGGAGAGCTCAAAATTCAGCAGCACTGTGAACAGGTGCAACTCTGACTTCAAAGGAACAATTATAAACTTTGGGCCCATTTCGCCCAAAGAGAGGTGGAAAAGGGATGAAGTGAGAACATGCCGAAACTCCAATGCAAATACACATCTGAAAGCTGCTCACCAAAATGTGGGGTGCGGTGAGATAGAAGGGACATAACTGAAGCCCCATATCTACCACTCCTCTAAATAAAGAGAAGAGTGACACCATACTTTTACAGCTAGGGCCTGGTGACAAGGTAGAGAGACAGCAGCTTGTTTAGAGTTAGGAGGACCTAGCTGGTCATGGCTGCTAAGGGTGCAATACAAAAGGAAAGTGAAGCCAAATAAAGAGAGGCCTGAGGGGAAGGGAATGCTTTCTCCCCTCCTGACTTTCTGAAGCAGGGAAAGCCATTGGAGATGACTGCAGAGTGTTTTTCAGATGTTTCCCTTTTGTTTTGAGACCATTTTGTGGAAAATAAGCTCAAAGGAAAGATTTTTAAGAGACCAGAAACTTGCAGCAGTGTTATTCCTTGTCTAGTGAAACTGCCTACCAGTTTACATTCCCAATCATATTAACAAGTCCACCTACACAGAGCAGCCCTGATCTTGCGCCTGTGCCTGTATGGAGACTCCCTGGCTTCAATGAGAACAGCATAGAGACAGGGTCAACTGAGATCCATGTACCATTGGGACCCAGGGTAATCATCAATGAATAATGGAAGCGGGATTGGGATGCAAAATAGCAATGTTATTAGCACTACTCTGGCTTATATTTAAAGTACAGAACTGGGTCCTAATATTTCACCAGAGATCACATCTCACATTAGTCTCACTGAGTCAATAGCCAACCAAATGACTACCATAAGCAGGGTTTGCCCTAGTCAGATACTTGCATAAATTCCAGCTGCTAAAAAAAGGAGGTGATGAGGCTACCCAAGAATGGGGTAGTTTTCTGTAACTCTTCTCTTAATGATTATCAAGCCATAAACACCATTGTAAATTCAAGTCAAGAACAGGGTCATCATAGAAGCAGATAATTTGTAACTCAGATTGACAATACTGGCTTAATCTCTCTATAGTCCAAAGCAGCAGTGGCAACAAGTAGTTGTGGACTACAAATGTTGGGAGACTTCCTGGTTCCTGCCAGGAAGTACCCTCTGTCCCCCCAGTGGAAAGTTTCAGCACTGAGTGAGGCTGGGAATATGTGGCAGACAAGCAGAAGAGGAGGCTAATGGTCTGTAATCCAATTCTATGTTTCCTTGCAGAACAAAACCTTGTTCCCAGTGGTTGGCCTGAGGTGACTACACACTGAGACACAAGGCAGAGCACACAGAGGAGTCTCAGACCATTTCCCAAAGCTGTGTAAAGTTACAAGATAGACTATCCCTATCTTGAACACCCCCGTGCATGGGCTAGTTACAGGAGGGCTACAGCTCGGATTCATTCTAAATATCTGCTGCCACCTCCAACTCAACTGGCTCCACTGCTCAGGCTCCAATTCCTTCTGTCTCCTACAGAGGACAGACTGCTGCTGACATCCTTAGTGAGCACATCGATCTGGTCCCTTGCTAAAGCAATTAGTTAAAAGTGGAACAAACAAATCCATAGACTGCTCTAATGGATACAGATCACCCAAACACTCCATTATAACGTGCACATTCCACTAGAGATAATCAGTATTGTTTAGATGTCACTGACAGCATTCTAGGCAAATTACAGACAAACATGAAGACAAGGGGTCCCGTACACTAGCGTACTCACCATCTGCAGCACCTCCTCGCACCAGCATGCAATGTTTCAAGAGACCCTTATAATCGAGCATCTATTACAGGCAACCAGCTTCTAAACAGATCTGCTACACCATGGCCCTTTAACCAAGTTACAAAGTTCAGTCTTCTCCCAGGGCTGAAGATCAAACTAAACATGCAGATGATAATTCATCTGTCTCTCTCAGGCTCCAATGAAGTGTTCTTACCAGCCCCATCTCAGGGCCTCCCCCACAGAAGCCTAATTGCATTTCACAGTTGGGCTTGCACATCCCTTCCTCTGAGGCTGGTTTGGGAACTCAGGCCCACCTTCCGCTCTTAGCTTCAGCCCAGGGACCCTGAATGAAACGGCCAAGCTTGCTTGCTCAAGTGTACTGTTGCTTCCCTCCTACTTCTGTGCCATTTCTCCCCAGACCTTGGGTTTAACACAACCTCCCTTTGGCTCTCAGTCCTCTGGCTTCTACCCTCTACCCTGAATCCACCCCCTCAGACCCTACAAAAGCACTTTTACCAATCCTGCCTCAGACCCTCCCCTACTCCAGAGCCTAATCTACTCCTGCAGATCTCTTCCTTTTTGGCTCTTTTCCCCCCTTAATCTTAGCCAGTTTTCCCTCACTACCTCCTTTCCCCAGCAGTTCCGCCTCTGTCAGCTTCTCCATAGGATTTTCCTGCTCCTCAGCCATGTCACAGAGCTTTCACCAAAAGAAGCTTCATTCTGCTCCCCAGGGACTCACTTAGTTGCAGTAGAACTCCCCCCTCTGCCCAAACCTTTCAGATTCCCTGTTGCAGGGGTCACTAATTAGCCTGAAGTTGCCATATCACTATCAGTTGGGGGTTAGCTGGTAAATCACAGGCAAAGCTGAGCCTGCTTTGCCTTAAAGGATCAGCCAGTGTGTGTGAGGGCCTGATTCTGATCTCATTTACACCAATTGGTTTCCAGGATATGTCCAATGGTTTGCACCAGCATGAGTGAAATAAGAATAAGGCTCAAGATGCTTACCCTGACAAACTGTCACTTGAAGGGCCTGATTGTACCTAGTATGCAATATGGTGGGAGGGAAAGGTGTCTGCTCTCCTTCCCCTTCACCCAGCCCACATATATGCCAGGCAAAATTGCAGCCCCTGCTCTGTCTCTACAAAGCAAGTGAGGAGAAGGAAAGGCTGTGTCCACACTATGCACTCGCTGCCTCACAAGCAGTGTACTGTACCCCACAGAAGGGCATAAAGCTTTGCACCCAGAAGCAGGAGGCATTCTGTTTTTCAGCACTCACTCCAAGGGATGACTGAGCCCCAAATAAGCGTTAAAGCCACAACCTTTGGATTTGAGTCAATTTTCAGTCACCCAAAAGGAAACCTGCCGAGTTTTATGTAGCTCCCTATATGACATATTATGACATTATTTAATGAGCTAATTTTCATGCTTTTAAATAATTGGCATGTACCTATAAGCTTCAGCTTATAGCCATTACACCTTGCTCCAAACAATGACACAGAACACAAAGCTGCACAGAATTTGGCAGCTATGAAGCTGGAGAAGGTAGGGGTATCTAGAGTGCTGGGGCAAGTGCTGGATGATGTCAAGGACTGGTGGGTGGATGCTAGAGGGTGTCTGTAGTTGCTGAGGTGTCTGGATGCTGTCTAGGTGTTAGCTGGGTGAGTCCTGGTGTGAAATTGCTGGGATGTCTGACTCTCTGGGTGGGAAGGCAGGCTCACAGGAGACTGATAGCTGACAAGTTAGTGGCCTGGGTCTGTCTGGAGGACAGGAATCTGGGTACTTTGGCTGGGACCCAGTTCTCTTGTGGTGAGATGTGAAAATGGCACTGGACTAATGCTCGATGATAGAATATTTCTGTAAATGAGGCAACACCAGAGACTGGTGCTGGATTTTTCAGTTTTGATGGGGACAGTGTGCAAAGGGCAACTGCCATTTTTTTTTTTAATTAAGGGGAAATCAGGGCAGGTTCTGACAGCTGGCAAAGAGAAATAAAGAATATTTTTTTTTCCATTCATAAATCATTTAGTTAAGCAGGAGGGGAATCTGCTGTAGAGAGGTGAAAGACAAAACATTATTCTTTTGACCAGCACTTTAAAATAGGCCCCTCACTATGTGGCCAGAATGTTGCCTGGCAAATGAGCAATGCCTTTAGATTACTTCTCCTTAGCTTCAGGAATTTGGAGAGGTATTTTCACAGTGGGGGAGAAAAAAAAGAAGTGTCAAGAAGCCTTTCTAAGTACTCAGAGCTTCTTCTTCAGTGCTTTTTCATGTCCAGTTAATAATGCTAAGGCATCTAGAGGAATTGGAAACATGGACACTTGAAAACAGCCCTGATCCAACAGCTGGTTGCATCAGTGCCATCCCCTTAGGGGATTTTTTTGTAAGAAAAGAGGTGCCGGTACTCGGCTGGGGACTTGGGGCTGCAACCAGAGACGGCAGGAGCCGGGGCAGCATCTCTGTGAAAAAAATGGTGCTGGTATTCAGTACCCCTGAGTACCATCACAAAAAAAGCCCTGGCTACACTGCAATTAAAAACTCAGGGCTGACCTTTGCCAGCTGACTTGGGCTCACAGACTTGGGCTAAAGGACTGTTTAAGTGTGGTGCACAGTCCCAGCTCAGGCTTGAGCCTGGATTCTAGGACCCTGTGAGGTGGGAGGGTCTCAGACTACAGCTTGAACCCAAATGCCTACTACACCACAATTATACTCGCCTGAGCCAGCTGGCATGGACCAGTTACAGGCAGAGGCGGCTTTGGGGGAAGACGAAGCAGGCGAACGCCTAAGGCCCGAAGCAGTAAGGGGCCCCGTCTCCAGCTTCACCTATCCCAAAAACCACATCTGCCTTGGTCAGGAGCAGGGGGAGGAGCTGGCTCAGGGGCTTGGGGCCACGTGGGAGGAAGCGGAGGCTGGAGGGAGGACGTGGGGGGCCACAGATGGGGGCCTTGTGGGCCTATAGGGGGCCCCACAATGGGCCTTCACCTAGGGCCCCCAATATCCAAAGGCCACCTCTGGTTACAGGTGTCTAACTGCAGTGTAGACACACCCTAAGTGAGCGTAACCTAAAGGAGATACCGGTTTGCCCTTATGTACTTGTAGGGGTTGGAACTGGTGCAACAGCACAGACTGCTGAATCAGGACTATTCCTGAATGTAGGCAGGCCTTAGGGCAGTGGTGGCGAACCTATGGCACGCGTGCCAGAGGTGGCACTCGGCGCCCTGTCTGGTGGCACGCACGCCCAGGGTTCAACAACCTATGGCAGTTGTTTTTTCTAACTAAAACCTCAGTATTGGCACTTTGCGATAAATAAGTGGGTTTTGGGTTGCAGTTTGGGCACTCGGTCTCTAAAAGGTTCGCCATCACTGCCTTAGGGGATGCTGACCCTTTTTTCTGCCCTTGTTCTGATGTGCCTTTCTAAACCAGGGAGAAACAACCACAGAGAAATTCCTGGCATAAAGCGTTTCCCCAGCTGCAGAAATAGCCCCATACCACTGCGTCTTTTGGCTCTAATTTATGGGGAATCTGGGTAAGGTCCCGCACGGCCTGAGAATACAGAGAGGACAAAGGTGATTGGCTTCTTGTCCCATTTCTGCACAGGAATGGTTCAGTGGACAAGGAGGGCCAGAGACTGCAGATCCACTGGCTAAAAAAATCCATCTGGAGAGGAAACAGAACCACAGCTGCTGCTTTGATTCTAGCGTTGTAGTAGCACCTGCAAAGAAACTTCACTATTGCTCTCTAGCCGGGGAAAAGATCCTGTCCCACCTCCAGTTCCCCCTGAGAGAGCCATGAAGGAAGCTTATTTATTCAGGCTTTGTGCATGCCTTAAGGATTTAGGCCCAGTACTTAATTAAGCAAAACATGTACTGAAGTCAACGAGAATTTCGGTTGAATAAGACATGCAGGATTTGAGCCGTTCATTCTAACTATTAAACAGTTTCAACCCTCAATTTTTAGAAGGTCTAAACAAGTCTGTGGAGATGGAAGCCTGCTCCGTCTTTTCTTGTGGTAAAATTAAAAAGGGGGGGAGGAGAAATTTCATACATCATAAAATGTGACAATTCCCATAGTAGTTCTTCGGGGGCTCCTTCTACCAAAGAGGAGTTGTATTGCCAGGCGAGAAGTGAGTCAGCCTTAATCACCCAAACCATAGGCAAACAGTGTATCTTTTTGTGACTCGAGTTTAAATAGAAGCTAGGCAGGAAGGACCAAGTCAGAAACCACTTTTTCCAGATGTCAGAAAGATTGAAACACACACGAGGAAAAAGCAGCGTTACGAACTTTTAATTTGATATATCTGGTAGGTGAAAGAACTAATGGTGTAAAGAAAATGTTTGTTTAGTGACGCTGAGTCTGCTATGGACTATAATACCAGTCAAACAGCACTTTCACCAAAGAGTTCTCAAACATGCTGTTGTTTGAGAAAACAAAAACTGTATGTGGAAGAGGGAGAAAATATCAGAATTTGAACTCAAGGTTTTATTTACTGAGGTAAAGATTGAAGAAATAGATAGTGATGCAGAAAATGGTTCTGAAATATGTTCCTTGTTAGAAATAACCATGTTGCCAACACTTAAATAAAAAAACTGAAATCCCTGTTCAGAGTCACAGGGGAGCAATACCATTGCAGGAATATCTGCTGATGCAGCGAAATATGCTTAAACCATCTGCTGAGATGTAACTACTTTGTAGCTGGAGGTATTTTTTTTTTTTAAAAAGTTACTTCAACCAAAAAAAAAAGTTGCAGTGTGTGAAAACAAAACCACACCAAATTTACTAAAACTTGCACTTCTACCACTGGGCTTCTGATGCTGCATTTATTCTTTAATCTGGCTACTTTAAAAGTGAAGCAAAACGTTAAAAGATACATTTATAAAATAATAAATACCAGAAAATCCCAACCATGAGTAAAAGCCCAACTTACAAAAAGAATGTGGAACTCACAAATAAATACATTTTAAAACGCTTTTATTTAAAATAATTAATCCTTCATTTATCTGCCATGTCTTCAGTTCAGACACTCGCAGTTTTCCCTCTCTCTCCCTGCTACAGTCGTTATCGCTTTAATGAACATGAAGAAAAGTGAGCTCCTTGCAGTGCTTCAGGTTTTTGCTATGTCATCAGCTGTATTCAGGAAAAGAGAGAACACAAGCTGCCTGGATGGTCTACACCCCAACTTACACTCGTTTAACTGACAGCGTATTTTAAAACTGATTTGGTGAATTAAGGGCAAGTTTGTGTGCAAGAAACTCTCATTTTGGTTTATCTCTTGTTTATGTGATTTAGCTTAAACTGGTTCTTTACTGATTTCAGCTAAACAGAATTGACAACGAGAGTCTTGTGGCACCTTATAGACTAACAGATTTTCTTCGGCATAAACTTTCGTGGGTTATAACTCACTTCGTCAGATGCATGAAGTGGAAAACACAGTGGAGAGGTATATATAACATATGCCAGGATGGAGGAGGGCAAGTGTTAGCATCTGCCAAAGTGGGTTATAGCCCTCGAAAGCTTACGCTGAAGAAAATCTGTTAGTCTATAAGATGCCACAGGACTCTCGTTGTTTTTGCTGTACACAGACTAACATGGCTACCCCTCTGAAAACAGAATTGAGCTTTTCAAAATGGAAAAAAAAAAGTGTCTACTTGGGATTTGCTCCAATTTAATAAAACCAGATACAAAATCAATGTAAGTAAAACCTGTGCAATTTCATTACCTAGACAACACCTCAGGTTCTGTCAGCTATAAAACTTTCTGTTTCACTTTTACACTGAATATATTTGTCTACACCTATTCTGTTATTGATTTGGAAGCTCAGACAGCTTTTTTCTTTAATTTTAAAATAAACTTTCAATTCACCTTTAAAAGAGTGTAGCTTATCTATTTATCTGAGATTAGAGCCATGGGCAACTTGTAAAAGAACCACACATATTCTTACCTATAAAGATTCAATTAGGACCACTAGAAAATACTACAAGAGAATAAATATCTCCCCTTTCACTCAAAATACAACCATGTTCTGGCATCCCCCATGCCTCCCTTCTTTTTTCTCTTCACCTCCAATCGCCTCAAATATGCCATTTATAACTGTTGCTTCAAGCATCACTCCACCTCCAACTTGGTTTCTGCCTCTCTCACATGACCAAAACCACTCACCCACGTTTCTGACCTCTTCCTGGCTGCATGTCACGGGCCGTCCTCTATGCTCATCCTCCTTGACCTCTGCAGTGTCTTTGATAATCATACTATTACTATGGCAACCCAACCTAATGGTGTAATTCTATTACTATGGCAACCCAAATACACAACATATATCATCTTCCTTGACATTAAATCAAGCCTATTCTTTTATGATACTTTCCTCACTAGATTTCCTTTACTTCTCTGGCGATTCCTTCAGCATCTCTTTGGCAAATCCTTCTGCTCTATTCAGGAATCCAGGACTCTGGCACCTGGCCCTGCCCTCTTCTCACTTTACGCTCTTTCTTTGGGTGCTCTCACCTGCTTCCACTATGGCTTCAGCTGCTGTTTCTGTGCTGACATCTTTCTACTCCTGTCTGCCTCTCTCCCCATAGTCCTAAACCTTCTCTCTGAGTGGAAGCCCAAAAAGGTTCATGTGAGTTGCTCAAAGTCACATAGCAAGTCTGTAGTAGAGCTCAGTTCTAAAAAAGCCTTCTGCAAACATATTTTAGCAGAAACCCACATGATCATTAGAACATTTATTAGGATGGGGAAAAATGAGTGGCAGGAGCACCTATGCAATGGATGGGCTTCAAAAAAATCTCCAGATTGGTGCATTCTCAAATTTAGGTGGGGCAAAGAAAAGAAGAGAAAGGCTTTAAGACAAATGCCTGATAGCGACTGTCATCTGAGCATCTTAAAGCACTTTACAAACATTAACCATGGTTATGAACTAGGGAGAGAGAGAAAGAATATTTAGGAATCACTGGACGCAGCAGTGAAAGGGGACTGAACCCAGCAGCTATCCATCAGTGAACTACCAAACAGGAGCGTTGCTCCTGAAAAAAAATAATTTGGGGCACAGGTCCTCTCAACCCCCTTCCCCAGGCATGGCGCCACGGTTCCCTGTGCCCAGCCCAGTGCTGCTCTGGGCTTCCTGCCTCCCACCACCGCTCTTAGCTCAGTGGGCCCCATGCCCCACACGGCCAGCTCCCAGCGGGTCCTGCGCACCTTCCCCTGACCCCCGGCTCTGCCCCCACCCATCCCCAGCTCCGGAGGCCCCTGCCCCTCCCCCTCCCACCAAACAAAGTCCCCCCTGTCCCTGCAAGCCCCAATCCAGGCCCAGCCACCTGCCTGCAGCGAGCCCAGACGCAGCAAGCACCAGCCCAGGGCCCCACTACCCACCTATATTTACCCCACTGTTCCTGCTGCTGCCTTGGCCAGGGCCATGCTGGTTTTAAATTTCCAGCCCCTGTTCTCCCGCCCTGGAACACGTCAGGCCATGCTGCAGGGTGAGAGATTTAAAAGGGCCAGCCTCAGCTGACCCCAGCTGAGCTTCTCCCAGGCTCGGGGCTCTGGGTAGCACATTTGATCCCTGTGCCCTGTGTGCCCAATGCTATCAACACCCCTGCTACCAAACACGTTAGGAAGGAAACTGACAAGTGAAGAATTCCACCATTTCAAAACGAAACTGAAGAGGGCATTTAAATAGACAGAGTGTAATTGCCTGAGCTGGGCTCAGACTATCCTGTACTGAGGAAAAATCCAGCCCAGAGGGCTAGAGGAAGAGATGGATTCACAGATACAAATATGTCTCCCACCCCAACCCCTTTACACCAGCCAAAAAAATGTAAAGGGCAAATAAAAGAGAGACGGGGAAGTGGTCTCCAAGGAATACCCCCAGCCTAAGCACATTAGAGCTGCTGGAACAGCCTGCCTCCTCCATGCCTCGCAGCAAGGAGTATGCCAGGCACAGAAGGGATCAGACAGAAAACTAGACTGGAGGCCCTACAGTCTGGCTCATCTGAGCTAGTGGATAGTCGCTCAGGGGTTGTTAGTATCAAACTATAAGTAAATTAGCCTGAGATTCAAGAAACTGAGGTTAAATTCCCTGCTTTCTACAGGCTTCCTGCATGATCTTGGGCAAATCACTTCCCTATGTCAAGGGATAATATGAGCACAAGTGATTGTGAGATGCTCAGTTGCTACAGTAATGGAGGCTGTGACTGAATGCATTTCTGTATTCACACCCTGCCCCCCCACACACACACACAATATTGTGCCAGAGTGACAGGGCCAGAGTGACAGCGCCCAGCCTGGGGGCGGGATGGCATCGGTGTGATGAGGGGGTCCAAGGCCCACAGATGACCAGCCTTGGGGTGGGACAGGCTGCACTGGGGGCCCATGGCCCAGCCTTGCTAAGGAGGCTCATGGCCCAGCTGGCCTCGTGGGCAGGGCAGGGCAGCGCTCAGTGCTGGGAAGCCCTGGCTAGCAATGGGAAGGGGGGTCTAGGGCCTGCTGCATACTGGCTGGAGGGAAATGGGGGGGGGACAGGACCCCCCCAGTGGGGCCTGGCAGAGCCCAACTAGCCAGGCCAGCATGACGCGCAGACCACGAGGGCCGAAGCTGGATTTTTGCGGTGTTGCTGGGTCCCCATTTAGCTTGGGGCCCAGGGCTTCAGCCCCTAAACCCCTGCATTGATCTGGCCCTGACTACTATAATAATTTTTCTACAACATATGTCTTGTGAGGTACTGTTTGAAACTAATAACTCGCTGGTCAATAACATCATGGTAAAATGTATGTGGCCACAGTGTGTATAAAGGCACGAAATCCCTCCTGCCTGTGACTAAAGGCACATGTTGAAAGACATTCCCCATTTAGGTAAAAGTGGTCAAGCAGGTTGTAAGCAAAGGGATATATAAGCTGTAAACACAGTACTCAGACAGCAAGAGGAAGAGGAAAGAAGCCAAAGAAAATCTGCATCTCAGCAAATAAAGGGGAGAGAAGGAACCACATGAAATCCACCCTTCCACTTGACAGAATATGTCTCAGCTAAAAAGAACTTAATGAAGGGGACTGAACTATAAAAGCGAGGGGCAAACATTCCAAGTTCTCTCTCTCTATCCATCATTCTTGAACTTAAGAAGATAAAAGAATCCATCTCTTTGACTTTGACCTAAAGATTGGTCAGAAATGTTGTTGTCAAATCTATGGTAAGAATTTTACCTTGAACTAAGACAAGAGAGTCCTGTGGCACTTTTAAAGACTAACAGATTTATTTATCGCATGAGCTTTCGTGGGAGAAAATCCCACTTCGTCAGACGCTTTTTCTCCCACGAAAGCTCATGCGATAAATAAATCTGTTAGTCTTTA
>ML685969.1:1019353-1141534 GCA_007922175.1 Pelusios castaneus
ACTGGAGAGGGGCAACTGAATGAATTTTAGCCCACCTGAAGGTTACACAGCCACTAGTGCAGACTCATGGATACAGTAGCAACACCCCTACGCTTTATGGGGGAGGGCAGAGTGACCAAATCTTCCTTATAATGGCAAATCCATCGGCTTTTCCCCAGCCTACTCCATCTTGGCCACCAAAGCACCTTAGGCACTGGACCATAGTGGGTATGTGTATAATGTAATTAACATTTGGCCAATTGCCTCGTGCTCCCAGGACTCAGGCTAAGGGGTTGTTTAACTGTGGTTTAGATGTTCAGGCTTGGACTGGAGCCTGAGCTTTGGGGCCCTGTGTGGGTCCCAGAGCCCAGGGTGCAGCCCAAGTCCAAATGTCTGTACTGCAATTAAACAGATCCTTAACCTGAGCCAGCTGGCATGGGCCAGCCATGGGTTGTTAATTGCAGCGTAGGTATATCCAGTGAGTCCTCATGCAGTTTTGCGCTGCAGTGCGCTGCTGTCAAGGCCCTCTGTACCTGGAATGGGGGGCCGAAAAGTTGCCAGTGAGTGTGGTTTCAGTGAAGGTTGCTGTTCCAAGCAAAGAAAAGGCACTTTCACCTAAATGCTGCAATCAGTCTCCTAATTACTACACGCTGGAGATGTAACACCCAGAATGCTGCCTGTAATTATAGCATTCAGCTCTGATAGAAGACCTCCTATTATGCACTAAAAGGCAGCAAGGTGTGTGTAGAAGATGTGGCGTGTCCCTCCCTGGTTGTCTCAGAGGGAGGCCAGACCCCCTTACTGGCACATCTGTGTGGGCAAGCTTTATATCGGGGATTAGCTCTCCACTGTCCGCAGCCCTGGCCCTCAGTCAGGGAGGGACAGGCAAAGCTAGCAGTCTATAGCCCTGGCCCTTCAGGCAGAGCAAAGCAAGAAAGTGGTCTACGGACTTCAGAGGCTTCACAGGCTGGAGGGAGGCGATCACGCCAAGAGTGATGTGGAAAGGGAGACACAGGCTCACCTGACTCCATTGTGTCCCAGCCAAAGGCCCTATCAGCGACAGCGTATTGTCACTAAGTCACTGGGGTTCCAGCCGAAATGCACTGATAAAGGCTCAAGTGTGAGACCAGCTGGATCTGACGTGGCTACCCTGGGGTACTTCCTCCACCCCGTGCCCGTATACCCACAACCAGGGGTCACCATCAGTTTCCCTGGAGAACGTTACCAGAGATAGTCCTGCCAAGCCCTCACTGTCTGAGTTGTCTACTGGCTCTAGTGTGTCCACAGGATAGGTGGGCTCCTCTCAGCACAGTGGGCTAGAAATGTCCTCTTCCCTCAGCAGCTGCCTCCTGTCTGAGTGGTAGGACCTGCCCTTTTCACTTCCTGGTCCTGTCTGGACTCCACCTCTCTGCTTCCAGTGTGGCTTCTCTGGCTCCACGCTCCCAGGTCTGAGCAGCTCCCTATCTGTCTTGGAAGGAGGCCATGCCTCCTTGCTACTTATATCAGCAGAAGCATGCAGGCAGACTGAACGAATGTAAATGAGTGGATGTAAATGAATGAGAATACAGTCCTGAGTCCCAAGAGAGACAGAAAATTGCAGGGTACAAGAGCTATAGGACAGGGAACTTAATTTGGATATACAGTAAATGTGAACATAAATTGAGTTGTAATCTTTTTGGGGCCGAGACAGTGTTCAGCTATGTGTTTGTATAGCATTTAGTGATAATAACAAACATGAAGGCTGCAACTGTGTTTGATTTCTGATGGTGCTTCACATTAATTGTGCCGTCCTTGGGCACATCCATCCTCTTTGGAATGGTGCTTCTACTGAAATGAATGCTTTTGAAATGAAGCATCTTGCAACATGAAATCAATAGTGCCCATGAAACAGCAACAGGAACAGAGAGCGGAGATGAGGATAGCGTTCTTACTTATTTCCCTCTCTGTAATCTAAGCTCCAGAAATGGGCCTCCTGCTATTTTTGATCTGATATGGATAGGAAAGAGTAACCTAAATCTGGTATTCCCAGTCCTGACTTTGGTGTTGTTCAGAATCAGGACACTATCGCAGCACAACTCTGCACAATTAGTTCCAGAATGTTGGTTCAAATACTCACACAAAAGTCTGTGAGCAGACTCCAGCAGCCACTGGACATGCAGAACTCTCACCAGGCTCATTAGATGTTGCATGATATATGTTTATAAGATTTGGCCTCTGTTGTGTATCTGAACTTTACCCGAAGTATCTGAAACTCTTGCATCTTTATAATTGGACTAGCAATCTCATGAACAGAGGTTTCCCCATGAGAGTCGTAGTTATTTACTGCTTTTCGTTTGGCTGGAAACAACCACAAAAATCCAACCTTTTTTTCAAAATGGCATTTTAGTTCTGACCTAACTGGCCCCAGCCAATCACAGGAAGTTTAGAGTTTACACACTTTGAAGCGTCTGACGAAGTGGGATTTTCTCCCACGAAAGCTCATGCGATAAGTAAATTTATTAGTCTTTAAAAGTGCCACAGGACTCCTTGTTTGTTTGGCTGACCTAGACTAACACGGCTACCCCTTTGGAACTTGTCAACATGCATAGAATCATGACAACTCTCTTCATAGCTCTGACCAATGTGGCTACATTTCTTTCAGAGTTTACCGCCGGTGTGCAGTCACTATTCTCTGAATTATTCTGATGGACTGGCAAAGCATTTGAATAAAGTTACAAGATTTGGATCCTTTTGTATTTCTTCCTCACCATGTTTTGTGTGTGTGTGAAATGCTTCTCCTCATTGTCCCACATAGACCCATAGCATCTCTTTAATAAGCAACATAATGTTTACACTTGCTACTTCTGCCACCTGGTCACATTAATGTCAAGTTCCTGTCTGAGTATCACACTACATTGCATCCTGCCCCCCCCAAATGAGTTGAGATGGAATGCCACACTAAAGATAAAACAGAGCCCAATTGAAACTGTCCTTTCTTTATCATCTAGAATTTTTTCTTAACATATTTCACCATAAATTATCATGAGTCCTCAATCCTCTTCCTTCTTCCCCTCTTTTTAGGTGTTCCCCAGCAGTCAGTCCATGATCCACTTCTTTTTTGCCCTCCATACTTGCCCTGGGAAAGCCTTCATTTGTTCCTGTAGTCTCTTACTACCTCCATACACCACAACTCCATTGTGTCTCTCCCTTGTTCGAAATTCACATCTCTTCCTGTCTCTCTAATATTGCTTCAGGGATATTATGCCACTTCCTTAATCTAATTGGCAAAAATTGAACTTTCATTTTCTCTTCCAAACTCCCCTCCCTGACTGCCTTTCTCTACTAGCCTCCCTCAAAGCACAACTTTGTAGTAATTTGAAGTACTCCTTCTTCCCCTCTCATACCCAGGCTCCCACTAAATATTTTTACTTATTCCTGTGTAAAATTTCTAAAACCATACCTTCCTCAGTGTCCCATTGATGGCCTACAGATCACCTAGTCATTGAATAAGAGACCAACAAGCAGCTTACTTAGGGAAAGACACCTGCAGGTGACCCTGGGTCAAGTGAAATCATCTGGATGGAGCTACCTGCAGTGAGGAGCAGAAACCTGAAGAGGTTTGAGGGAATGCCAGGCAGTGGAAGGCAGGTTTTGAGAAAGAACTATAGAGCCCAGAAAGAGGCTGCAGAAACTGCAGAACTAGGAAAAGGGCTGCACTGTAAGTTGGCATTTGAACTGTGATGTTCTTCTTATAAATCAGGTCCCAACAAAGAGTGTTATTTGATTTATAAGTGTCTGGGTTTAATTTCTGAGAACCCCAGTAAGGGGAATCTGAGGCAGCAGCTGGCTCAGATGCTGGATCGGCACAGCCCTGCTACATTCTTCTGTGATATCCTCTACTCTAATCTCTCCCTTGCTGAACCTATTTAACAGCTAAAGTAATCATCCTTTTCCCTACATCATGTCACCACCCCCCTTTCCTTGAGGAGTCACTTAACATTGGCTTTCATCTCCCACTTTGTTGCTCAGTCACCCATTTTAGTGAGATCCCTTTGCAACTCTTCTCAGGCAGCTTTACACTTAACTATCTTCAGTAATTTTGTGTTGTCTGCAAATTTTGCCATCTCACGGTTCACCCTCCGATTCCAGGTAATTTATTAATACATTGAACAGCAAAAGGTCCCAGAATAGTCTCTTCGTTGGCTCTTTTCATTTAAAGTTCAAATTCCTCATTCTGACTTTTAAGGCTCTGCAAACTTCTTGTTTCTGATAGTCTGTGATCCTCCACTGTTCCTCTCACACTTTGCCCACTCTTCTCACTTTACTATTGCCTTTATATCTGTCTCGTACTCTCATCATCGGGCCTATTTCCACATTGCTCTCTATGCCTGAAAGAAAATGAAGGAGATATTGTTTCATCTCCCTCTTCAAAATCCAATTTTGTCTTGCTCTCCACCACTGATATCCACTCCTGTGCTATCTGCTTCTCCCTTCCTTGTCCTTGCTCAATCTCAACTTAAAATATCAGAATAAATATGATATCATTTGCTCACTTTTAGAAAATCAATTTTAGATCTCATCGCTGCTTTCCTTAGCTCCATCCTCTCATGGTCTGATTTAGTACTTGATTCTGCCACACTGACCTGTGTTAAGTAGCACTTTACTATGCCAGCTGAAATCAAAGGCTATGTCTACACTTGTTAATTTAAGTCGACTTAGCTAAGTCGACTTTGTTAAGTCAACTTAGCATGTCCCCACGCAAAAATTAAGTCAACTTAGAGGGGACCCTGCCAAATTGACCTAGAGCATCCATACTGGATGCCTAGGTCAACTTGTAGGGGCTAGGTGGACCTGGGACAGGCCCACAGTGTCAGGAGGGCACCCCTTGCCAAGTGCCAGGAGGCTCAGTTTTTGCCCCATTGTACCTTGGTAGAATGGGGGCTGAGGGGGCCAGGGACCCTGGCAGGGCATAGGGGCAGGGTGGGCAGGGCTCTGTCCTGCCCTGTGGGGGGGCACACCAGGCGGTGGCTGTGCCAGCCACCCTGGCAGGGAGGGCAGTGGGGAAGCCCTGTAGACCCCTAAATCGACTTAAAGTCAATTTAGGGCTACTCCACGTCTACACTGGCTAAGTCGACTTTCTAAAGTCAACTTAGCCAGAAAAGTCGACTTAAAACTAGGTTTAATAAAGTCGACTTTAATTTTCCTTAAGTCAATTTACGCAGCTGCTTAAGTCGACTTAAGGAAAGTGTAGTATGGACGCAGATTAAATTAAGTCAACTTAAGCAAGCTTAAGGTGACTTAATTTGTAAGAGTAGACGCACCCAAGGAGCCTTTATAAAGGCATATTAATAATAATAAACAAGGGTTTAAGAGCCTAACTTCAGTTATGAAAAAATGACTGATAACCACTCCCATACATGATCACACTGTCACTGACCATGTTCATTTAATATTGTTTGATATCTACATTTCCTTTTCTTTGCTTTAAGCCATGTGTGTTTTGCTTTCATTTGCATTCAGCAGACGCACTGTTTTCACTTACTCTGGTCTTTTTTTTCCCCATCAAAGACCAAAGATCTAGTCCTCTCAACAGTCAGCCATGGAGTTTGTCATCCGTCAAGCTGCACAAACTCAAAAGATCTGGCCTTCATTGTTAAAACATTCACATACTAATCTATTGTTTCTTCAGCAGCCTGATTTCTAATAATGAATTAAAAGGGACATCCAAATATCTCAGTTTTCTTTGGACTGAAATAGTTCTGGACCTGATCCATTAGCAGAGTTAACTTCTTGTTATCCTTTTACATTACAAAGCCAAATGTACTTCCAATGCATCATACCCAATCACATGAAGGAAAGCAGATGCTTATCTTTCTCCTCACCCTCTTGCTTATGCACAAATACAGTACAAACATTTGTCTCTACTTCCTCCTGTTGTAAGATAAGTTCTCTCAAAAGTCAAGGCTTGTGATGTCATTTGTCTGATATTTATACCTTCAGTGAAATATGATGATTATCCAGCCAAATCATAGGCTTCATATATAAGATCAGATTCTGTCACCCTGACTGACCCACACTCAGGGCAGATATAAGGGCAGGGGTGTGTGTATTTTTAGGTACCCTTTTAGGTTCCTATTTGATGGAACTGGTTAATCCTTGATGTAAATTAGAGCAGCCTTAGTTGGCTTCCGATTTACATCCTGCTATCCTTGGCTGCGTCTACACTTGTAAATTAAGTTGACTTAAGCTTGCTTAAGTCGACTTAATTTACCCTGAGTCTACACTACAGTTTTCTTAAGTCGACTTAAGCTGCTTGCTTAAGTTGATTTAAGGAAAATTAAGTCGACTTTATAACACCTCCTTTAAATTTGACCTAAGGCTTAAGTCGACTCCCTAGAGTCGACTTAAGCCAGTGTAGACGTGGGGTAGCCCTAAGTTGACTTAGGGCTACCTCAGGACTACACCAATGCCATCCCTGCCGGGAGGGGGGGGGCACAGAGGGAGCCTGGCATGCTCCCCCACTGGGCAGGGCAGAGTCCTGCCCACCCTGCCCCTATGCCCTTCCATGGTCCCTGACCCTCTTTGCCCCATTGTACCTATGTACAATGGGGCAAAGGCTGAGCCCCCTGGCATTGGGCAAGGGGTGCCCCCCCTGCCCCAGTGGACCTCCCCTAGGTCCCCCTAAGCCCCTAGAAGTTGACTTAGGCATCCAGTGTGGATACTCTAGGTTGACTTTCTAAGTTCCCCTTTAAATCGACTTTAATTTTAAGTGTAGACGCACTAAGTCGACTTAGTTAAAGTCGACTTAAATTAACAAGTGTACACATAGCCCTTGTACTGTGCTACAATTATCCATTGTCTTTGTCACAATAAGGTTAGACTAGCATAATACGCTCCACAAAGCCTTAACAATGCTAGAAAATTAGATCATATTAGAAAATATTCCTAAAGAGTTAGGACCACGTAAATCCTATTAAGCACTCAACATAAAGAGGGACTGTCAAAAAATCATGAATCTCAAGCCATGTCTACACTAGAAAATTGTTCAGCAATAAGTCTTTGCACTATAATAAACATGTTGTATTTATATAGCGCAACTGCACGTTCACACTGCGCTCCTTATAACACAAAGGAGTGTCCAGGCTGGTCTTTGTATTTCCACAAGAAAGAACATTGAATTGTGGGCACCTATCCCACCGTGGCACTCATCAGCTTCCAGTGCTAGGAACCTTAGATAGAAGGAGAGTAGCACTGAGCACTGTGGGTAAATTTACAAGTTCCCCTGGACGTTGTGTTTCCTTGTCATTATTCACTGTAGCTACTAGCAACTTGCACCCTTTTTCAACATTGCCCCAGGAAAACAAGAAAAAAATCAAAAGTTCCCAGGACTCACAGGAGAGAGGAGCTAGTCCTCTCATAGCAGAATGGTCCAAGTGGAAGACCAGAGTGGTATAGCCTTTGCTTATATTTTTGCCTAGCCTGTATGCATATATCTTGTTATATCTTTCTTTATAAATTGAAGAAATCCTAATTTTTATAAGAGTATACTTAGCATAAGTATGATAAGTTAGCATAACCTTAGAGTTGCTGAAATGAAATGCAAGGAACCTACAGGCCTCATTGTAAAAGTTTCCAGGATGAGTCTGTATGTACCAGCTTTTGCAAGTAGGTTGGGGTGATAAGTTAAACTAGGTTAAATTTACCAATGAGTGGGTCTTGTTTTCCAGTGATCAAACATTATCAGCTCTTAATATACTATAGGTGAAAGGTGAACTATAACTCTAAGGGTATGTCTACACCAGAAAAAGTTAAGTCGACTTTATTAAGTCGACTTAATAAGGTCAGCTTTAAGTTGACTTAAAGCTGACCTTATTAAGTCAACTTAACAAAGTGGACTAAGTCGACTTAATCCACTTTGTTAAGTCGACCTAACTGCCCTTAAGTCGACTTAATAAAGTCGACTTAAGGGTTACTCCCCATTCACACCATCCTTAAGTCAACTTAAGGAGTTGACTTAAGTTGACCTAATGGGCAGTTGTTATTAGGTTGACTTAAGCTTTCATTAAATTGACTTAAGGAATTTCTTAAGTCAACTTAATGAAAGTCAGGTGTAGACATGGAGTAATTTAGGTCGACTTAAGCGTCCTTAAGTTGACCTAAATTGCTAGTGTAGACATACCCTAAGCGAGACATTTGACATTTCAATAGGTATAAAGTCTGTAATGTAGGGGAAAAGGTATTTAAGATGCTAAAATCTGGTAAGCTATGAAACTTCCATATCTTTCACTCTGAATCCATCTTGCTCGAGCTAAAGAATCTCCAGAACCCACAACTTATTTTCTGTTTATTATTTTAGTTAGTCAGTAGAGCCTACACTCCTCATCTCAACCTCTTTATCCTAAGGGAGTGTAAGTATAAGTTACTTATTAAATTGGTTTTAGAATATAGTTTAGTTTTAATGTGTTGTTAAATTGTATAAGATTTGTATAAGATTTGTTAAGTATATTTTACTGTACTTTATGAATTAATTCTTGTATTTCTTTTAGGCTTATGCTTTTGACAATAGAGAAGTGTTATAAAATGTTTTAAGAATCCTTTGTACCTCTGATTGTTCCTTGGGGGGTGGGGTGGAGGGGTGAGTCCTTAATTTGTAATTTCATCTGTGGCTGGATTCAGACTAGAAGCCAGTTCTCTAATAATTAAGTGAATTATCATATCAAATATCTAAATTCCAAATTGTATCCCTAAATCCAGTCAACAGTGGTCAGGCTTAGAATTCTGGGACATTTCCAGAGGCCATTTATTGCAGAAGGCAATTCCGTCAGCATTCACACACACTTTATAGTGCAAGAGCTGTTCAGCAATAGGCGTTAAGACTCTCGCACAGGTGGTATTATTATTCTGGTATAACAGGGCACTTGTAACACAACAAGGAGCATTCAGGAGTATACGGTGGGCCTGTTTTTCCACAATAAGACAGCTTATACCGCAATAACTCCCTTGTGTGTACAAGGCCTCAGAAATGTAGGGCTGAAAGGGAACTCAAGAAGTTCTATGCAGAAAACCTCTAAATGAACTAACAAGCTCTTCTGCCAACAACTGCAAAGGTTTTAAACTGTGCAATCAAAAGAGCTCTAGATATTTCCTTTTCCTCTTGTTTTTCTCAATAAACTATGAACATTAATTAAAAAACCACCATTAATTAAATGTTAAAGCTCTATACATAGACTCACAAAATCAGGAAATGTCAAAAAACTGAAAATACATATCAGTAACTCTGCCTGCTAGTTCACGTGTATTATGACAGAAGTTTCCATGTGCATTTGTCATTAAATTGTCAGTAAATTTGTATTTATTATTTGCCCAGCGCTATAAGCTGGGCAAACAAATTGTGCCTATTCACAAATATATGAACATTTAACAATTTTTGAATATTCACTAATAAATTATTATTGCTCATTGAACCAGCTCTATTTTGAGGGCTTCATTGGACTTCCACAAAAACTGTTGACTGCTCATCACAGTTGAAAACCAGCCCACCTATTTAGGTATCTAAATATATACTGAAAACCTTCTGTGCACCTCTTTTTGAAAATCTTGGCCATAAAATGCTGGTACACTGTACATATAGCATCCTGCCTCCTCCATTCAAGCCCCACTTTGCCATGACAGCAACATTAGACCTCACTGCCAGCAGAGATTTCCCGCACTACTTTGTCTCTTCTAGTAACGTACTAATGCTCCCGAAACCACATCCATAACTAAGAACTTATGTAAAGAGTGGCCATCTCCCATGCCTTTCAATAACAGACAGTGACCGGTCAAGGCAGTCATCAGGACAAGGCAATAGCATTGACAAGGACAGGTTCTAGGAAGGCAGAGAGGGAGAGCAGAGTGAAAGATTTGGGTTTTTAATCGGCATTCTTAATCTAGCAGAAGAAGAGAATGTCTGATTTACTGAGCAGGTCAGTTTCCATCAAAGATCCTGACACCCAGATGTATACCAAGGCAGCTGTCTTAGGGTTATTTTCAGTAAACAAGAGGATTTTTGAAGCTATGTAATATAAACAGATGTTCCCCCTCCTTCCCCCGCATACCAGCATTCATAGCTGCCAAAAAGGCAGGCAAACTCTTGCCTCTAAAAATAAAAAGTGATTATAATCTGTCTAACCAACTCTACCCTCAGCTGCACCACTGCCTATCACAAAGAGATATATTTTGTGGTATGGTTTTTGAGAAGCTTCCATTTGGGAGTTTGCATGAATTAAGTGGGTGTGTTGGTGACGAGTTCAGTGTCTTCATGGATACAACAAGCTCTCTGCTTTACAGAGCACTCCAGAGTTATCTTTAAGGCTTTCTGAATGCCCCGGACACCGATTTTATTGTGTTAAAACATCACTGAATGGAGAGAGAAAGTCACATTTCTTATCCTGCATTCGAGGCAAGTGTGTTTCTCCAAACCTCCTAGCTTCTTCTGTCATGAAAACACTTTCTCTCAAATCAGCTCATACTATCCCCTGGTCTTACAGTCTCCGACTGAACTTCTCAGGGCTTTGCAAAATCCTGCCTGGGTCTGCAGCCTTCCATGAAGATTTGCCCCTCCTCAGGGCTTAATTTATGTAAGGACTGAGCCCCAGCACCCCTAGGCTTGGCAGTTCATAGCCCCAGCATCTCTGGGCTTGCTGCATGTTACAAATGTGAAAAAAAAATTGCTTGAACACCAGCACCTCTTTCATTACAAATTAAGCAATGCCCCTCCCTGGCTCTCCATACACAGTTGCCCAATTTCAGGTTGCTCCATTCTTTCCAAATCCTATATAATATCCTCTACAAACTGCTCCTCCCTAAAGGCCTGACCCAGCTTCCACTGAAATCAACAGGATCCTTTCCATTTTTTTTCAATGGGTGTTACATCAAGCCTGTCCGCAGTGGGTAAAGGATGGGAGAAGGAAGGCTCCTGGAAACTTAAAGTGGTGGCCAAAAATAATAAACTTTATTAGTCTTCCTCTTTGGGACGCAAAGGGTTAACAGTTGTGCTGCTGGCTGAACTAACTTAGAAGTCAGCTTCACAGATAACAAGATAGCCCCAGGTGATTACCCACAGTTTAACATACAGTGAGTTACACAGGAATAAAGCTTTCAGAATAAAAAGGCAGAGTCCTATACATAAAACAATGTGTAACACTAATCCCCAAACCTACACCAATTGTAACACTAATCCCCAAACCTACACCAATTGTAATAATAATCCCCAAACCTACACCAATTGTAATATCTTGGGTTAAAACTGAGGTAGAAGAGTTATTCACATTCAACTATATACATTTAAAGGGAAAGAAACAATCATGAGAAGTAAACATGGGGGATGACTCGGGTTCAGTTTACATACATACCACAACTATCAGGCAGGTGATTAACAACAGCATAACGTCTTAAGGCGGAGGTTGAAATCGACTCAGGCCGGCACTCTCGGGGGAACTCCTACTGCAGGGTGATCAGGCCTAGCAGTTAACTCGAGCAGACTCTCCGTGCTCCATGCGGCATGGGAGCTTTTATGGCCCAGGCCACGGCTTCCTGCCGAGGGCTGTGATTGGCCAGATTTCGCTGCAGCAGGAATTTTGGGGCGAGAGGCTGCCCGGTTCCTCCTGTCCTTATTTGTGCAAAGGAATTTTCACCAGCTCTCTAGGTTCCGGGTCAGAGCCTTCTACACCCCTGGGGGGGGGCCAGAGCAGCCATGATTGACTTGCCCTTCAGCACATGGGCGAGGGGGATGACCCACCCCTTTGGGAGCTGGCTGAGAGCGAATCAGGGTCCGAATAAAGCATGTTGATAGTCACAAGCCTAGCAGCCAGGAGTTCTCTACGTGCAATAAAGCATGTTGATAGTCACAAGCCTAGCAGCCATGAGTTCTTTACCTGACCTGGGGGGCAGTATCTGGTATGTGACCTGGGGACAGTATCTGGTAAACAGTTTCTCTACATGACCTGAGGAGAAACAGTTTCTATGTCTTTATATCGCAAGGGAGGTGGCGGCCAGTTTATGGGGTGCTCATAACAGCACCTTAACAAAGCCCTCTGTGAAATGGAAGTTCTTCCCTAATAGACCAAATGCTATAGTGAGAAACTCTTGATTATTACCACAGCTAAGGAGGTGTGTGTTTGTGCATCTGCCTCCCTGTGTACCAGCAATAAGTTCCCCCAACTGCACTATAGAGCTCTTCTTTTAATCCTCTCTGTTTCACACGTTTTCATTCTTGTCTTTTACACTGTAAGGGTTGCATGTAGAGAGACAGTCTTTAGTTCAGCTTCCAGTCATTTGGGGTTTTGGGACTCATTTTGAATACCAGTACGGGTCATAAATATTGTGACAGACTGGACAGGTGCCTGCTTATGGGTATTTCAGTGTGAACGTTTAAATTCCAGCCCATCTCCTGTTCATATACAAACTTGACCGACCTAAGTTCCAGCCTTATTTTTTGGTTTTGTTTTGTTTTTTAGTTTGCATAATTCCTTTCCAGGACTCCCTTTAGATTACACAAAATAAAAAGTAAAAATATCACATTGCATACACCAAACACTGACTGGAGTCCGTTTATTGGTTTTGATTCAGCTAAATCTGGCTGTATTCAAATAAATGGAAGTGTTGTCAGTGACTTCAATAGGACCAGAATACCATCTGTATTTTAGAGAGCTGTGTTTTGAAAATTAGAAGAAATATTGGCCATGATTTTCAAAAGCAACTAGTGATTTTTTTGGGTGCCAACATATGTAATGATATGGACAGTGCTTTTTTCCTTAAAAAAATACAGGTGCCGGTATGCTGGCAGGAGCAGTGCAGGAGAAGGGGTAGGTTGTCAGGACCCTCCGCCTCCACCTCCCCCCGGGGCCTCTCCAAACCCCCCCGCTCCACCGCTGGCTCCCTTCCCTGCCTGCTCCCCAATGCCCCCCCAACCCCTTCCCCACCTGCTCACTGGCTCCCTCACCCCCTGCTCGCCCCTTCCCTGCTCCTCTCGGCCCCAGGCCCCTTTGCCCCCCCGGCAGCCCCTTCCCCCTGCCTGCTGGTTCTCCAACCCCCAGACCCCTTCCCCGCTCCTCTCAGCCCCCACGTTCCCTCCCTGCCTGCCGCCAGTTCCCCAACTCCCCAGAGCCATTCCCCACTCCTCTCATCCCCCAGTCCCTTCTCTGACCCCCCATCAAAATATGTCTGGTGGTATAATTAAAATTAGCTTAAATTCTTGTATACCTAAGGAAAGTATTCTGAGTGAGGAGGCATCCATACTTTGCCCACTGGGACACTCCGGCAACATGTTAAGGCCATACCAAATTTGCATAAATTAAACAGAATAGGCTGCAGCACCCGTCGCCTATAATCCATTCAGGAGGTCTGCAAGCTACTAGTTCCAGTCTGTTATGTTTCATTTTGATGAGAGAAGACAACTTTTAGTAATGATGGTGCACTGCATTATGGGATTTCGAGTCTCCACAAGTTCATCTCTGTACTAATTAAAAAATGAAAACTGCTCCAAACTGCACTGCAGAACTTAATGGGTCCCATTTGACCCCCCCAGCAGCAAGCCACATTTCATCAATCCTGAAAGAATTTTTTTAATGTAGATGTTATGTTTAAAACACTTGTTAATTCAACATCTTTGGTAAAATAAAGCTGCAAATAGAATAATTCAAAACTGACCATTTCTGTTTTGCCAAATTTTCATAGGAAGAGAGTAAGATTTTGTTTCTTTTCTTGGCCTTTCAGAGAGGGTTTGTGGTTAAGGTGCCAGTTTGTAGATCTGGATTCAGTTCTCAACCCTGTCAACAAACTCCCAGTATGATGCTGGGGCAATTCACTTAATTGCTCAGCACCTCAATTCTCCATCTATAGAACTGAGATAATTGCCTGTCTTGTCTAGCTGAATTGATAGCTCTTTGGGACAGGAACTATCTACTGCTTTTTTAGCGGGGGGCGGGGGGGAGGTTGAAAAAAATTTATTTGGTCAAGATCACAATTTCCTTCAACAGATATTTTTTGTTTGTTTATATTCCTCAGCAAAAAAATGGGCACAATTCCACTCCTAGAATAAAGTTTAGATTTCATCTGTTTGTTTTAAGTAAAATTACACCATTTTTATGAAGAGAAATGTTCCGCCACCAAACATTTTCTTCTATATTTCTTTTTAAAAATGCAAGAAATCTTAGGTAAAATGGAAAAGAGTTTGTTTTTGTGAAACAGCCAAAAATCCTGAATCAAACTAAGAACCTCAATGAAAAACATTTTTCTACTGGAAATGCAAAATGGTATTTTGTAGCTGTGGCACTGGATACACATTAATTTTTTTTGTTTGTTTTTATAACCAAAACCTAGCCTATGTATTAATTGGCTTTTGATAGGCTGCCCTATAGGAATCTTCCCACATCTAGACTACTCCCATTCTTTTAGAGAGACAAGGTGAGGATGGTAATATCCAGCGCTGTCCCGTGGGGGGAGCGGGGCCCAGGGCCAACTGGCCTAGGCGAGGCCCCCCCCCCCCCATGCTGGAGGGGAGTCGGGCCGCTCCACCCTCCCAGGGAGCCAGCCTGGGCGGGCAGGCTGAGTCCGCCGGCTCCAGCCCCAGCCCTGGAAGGGGGAGCTGCCAGTGGGGGGAGCCGGCCGCAGCCAGGACCCCAGGCTGCTGCGGCTGGCGCCCCAGCCGGGGACCCGAGGCTGCCGGCGGGAGCCAGTTCTGGCCAAGGGCAACCCGCCAGCGAGGGCTGGCTCTGGCTTGTGTCTTTTGAGCTTACGCAGAGCTTTTCTACTTCAGGTCTGGAGAAGGTACTCTTGTCACAGCTACATATACGATAGATTGTTTAGCATGAGGAGTTAGCACATGTTGCAAGAAGCCATTCAAAGTGGAGTGGGCAGTTCCTTTAGCAAGTCATTGTTCCTGGGAGTTTCATTTAATTTACCTTACAACGATAGTCAATGCTGCTATATTTAGACATAACTTTTTTCCTCACTATATTTTAAAGGTCACAATTGCCACAAAAATATGCTGAAATTTTAGCCGTTTACCACAGCCAAGCAGGTCACATGTGTAAGCCCTTCTCTGCACACAAAATTGCACTGGTTTAGTTAAAGGTGTGTCTTTAAATCAATTTAGGTAAACCAGTGCAAACTTTTAAACTACTTGAACTGGTCTTACTGTGATTTAGTTTAATTAGTAAGGAATTGACTTAAGCTAACAAAGCAGATTTAAATCAAGTTAAGTGCCCAAACAGAAATATCGCACCAGTTTAACTAAATTGTTTCAAAGCCAATTTTAGTTAAATCAGTGCAATGTTGTGTGTAAAGCACCTTTGTGCTGAAGAATATGTGGATGAGCTGAATAGTGCTTCTCAAAACGGGAGTCATGACACCTCAGGGGTTTGTAAGGTTATTATGGGGGGTTCACGAGTGGTCAGCCAGTAAGGATGGCGTGACATGAGGTGGATCATCACAGGCGACAGTCACCACAGCCTTAAATATTTTCAAAGGGAGACCAGCAAAAAAGTTAGAGAATCCCTGGGATAAATAAAATGCCCAGATAAAGGGATGGCAAACACCAAGGGTCTGATTCATCACTGCAGTACTCCAGAGCAGTCACTCTCAACCTTCCCATACTGTACCCCTTTCAGGAGTCTGATCTGTCTTGCATATCCCCTCACTTGCTTACAAAATCAGACATAAAAATACAAAAGTGTCACAGCAGACTGTCACTGAAAAAATGCTCACTTTCTCATTTTTATCATATAATTATAAAATAAATTAACTGGAATGTAAATATTCATAGAGCAGTATAAACAAGTCAATCTCTGTATGAAATTTTAGTTTGTACTGATTTCACTGGTGCTTTTTATGTAGCCTATTGTAAAACTAGGCAAATATCTAGATCAGTTAACGTACCTTATAGAAGACCCCTGCATTCCCCTGGGGTACATGTACACCTGGTGGAGAACCACTCCTCTAGAGTATTGTCACATGGGAGTCACACCTGTTTGTAATATAAAAGCAGTTGAAAGACACACAAAGGAGGGTGCTTTGAGTACATTACCCATTCAAGGCTTTTCAATATGATTTCAAACTCCAGCACTGTTCTACCTACTTCAGATTTCTTTTTAAACCAACCATAGCAGTAGCTTTCAGATCAATTAATATTTTGAACTGCATAGTCACTTCTGCCTTTTTTCTTAAAAATATCTATCCCTTCAGGCACAGGAAAGATAACATTAAATCTTACTCATTCCTTTTAAGAATTGTTACTTTCCAATCAAGATTGACAGTCTTCCCTTTCTTACACAAATGATGGAAGCCCCTTTTTATGAAGTGTGCAGTTCCAACCAAGTTCTCTTGATTTAATTTCTCATAAGAAAGAAAAAAAATAAAGCAAAGAAAAAGGATATTGCATTTTTAAATAAAATTCCTCTAAATAAAATACTACAGAAGCTTAAATTCGGAGAGAGGACTGCCTGCAGTGTCTTTATATTGTAAATGCTGAGGTTTAGATTATTATTTATATAAGTTTTAGTCACTGATAAAGCAGGCTTAAAATCTGAAGAATACTGAAACAGCTGTAGCAATATATATGAGTCATCTGGACCATGACAGTGATGAGGACATTGCAGTAGGAGCTTTGTTGTTCTGTTAGCTTATCAAGGCTCTTTGCTGATATGTTCAACTGCCAGACAAAGTACTAATAATGTCTGCTAATCTCATAATAGATTCCATGCAAGGGAAAACTCAGTGAAGCATATCAGAGTATTGTTAAGATAGGTGTTTACCAATATTAACTTGGTTTAATAGTCTGTACAGAACTGCAGGCAGACCACGTACTGCTGGGTTGACATAAGTGGTTCTGACATGGGGTTTTTAGATGCAGATCTGAACGCTGATTTGTTTACCTTAATTTGGAGGGTGAGTCAGAAGAATCACTAAAAAGAGTTTGTACATCGGGAACAGGAAATGCACAACCACACTCACTCTTCTATACTGAAATGTTCAGGATTATAATTCCAGGGAGAAAGAAGATAGCAATGTTGATCAAGCTGCAGATTGGCACATATGTCTTTCTCACATGTATCCTGGCAGTAGTTGTGGTGGAAAACTAACATTTGCAATTTGCAAGTGGTGAACACATTGCAATGAATTCTGTTAGTTTAACAAGTTCACATTTGTAGTGGGGAGCTGGTAATTATTTACTGGGAAATATGATCACTGCTGTCAGGTGATGATGACATTCACCCACTTTATGCAGTCACTAACATCTTAAAGATTTTGTATGAGCTTATTTTTAGGGGGCTCAAGGAGGAGCTTTACTTTAACTCCATATTTTCTACAAAATGGATATGTGGTTTGGCAGCAGTTTTGCTGGAAACATTTAGTTCAAATTAATGGAATTTTAAGATTTACCATCCCAGATGTGGGGCAGTAACACCAAACACACCCATTTGCTGGATATAACATACCAGACACGTCATTAAGGGAACCTCATTCCTATCTCACAGGATTGGCTCATAGACCAGAATGACCATCATGATCATTTAGTCTGACCACCTGCACATTGCAGGCCACAGAACCTCACCCACCCACTCCAGTAATAGATCCCTAACCTCTGGCTGAGTTGCTGAAGTCCTTGAATCATGACTTTAAAACTTCAAGGTACAGAGAATCCACCATTTACACTAGTTTAAACCTGAGAATGACCCATCCAGATGATGCAGAGGATAGAACGCCCCCAACCCCAGATCTCAGACAATCTGATCTAGGGCAAAATTCCTTCTTGACTCCAAACATGGCGATCAGTTAGACCCTGAGCATGTGGGCAAGACCCACCAACCAGACACCTGGGAAAGAATTCTCTGCAATAACAAGGCCCTCCCCGTCTCGTGTCCCATCCACTGGGATTAATGGAGTTGTGCTGTTATAAACAAATGCAACAACAGAAACAGTTCCAAGCTTACCAGATGGCTGGAGCTAGCCGCTCTGACCCTTTGGCTCAACAGTCAAAACTTTCTCCTAAAAAAGAGGGAGATTTGCATTCTAATCCAAACTACTTCCTGTGGTTGGACATGATGGTTTCAGCAGTTACATGGTCATATGGTAGCTGTGGGATATTGCCTAAAATAAATGATGTGTAAAACTGAGCTTTGTACCCTTCCCTAGACTCCTACATGTGAGTCTCTCACTCAAGGGAGAAATTCAGTCCACAGATGCACACAACAAAAAGCACATGTTTACTGTTTCCAGAGAGGAGGACCCTTTCCAGATGATGTTCCATCCTTACATCGTCCCTCCCTTCCATTATTAGTCTCCAGATAAGTTACCACATGCCTTTTTAAAACCGGTGTCTGTTGACTACTCCTTATAAATGCCTTTCTGCTAGTCTTTTCTGGGAAGCCACATACCAGTGGGCCCATGCTCTGGATCATTCGAGCAGTGCTCTGAGCTGGAGTGGAGGGGTAGCCTCCTCTGCTTTTCTGCCCCTGGGCTGCCACCACTGCCCTCTTCCAGGCCATCCCCAACAGAGGGCAGGGAGGGGCAGGCCAGACAGCGGGGCTGACCACCTGGACAGCCACTCCGTCCCCAGCAAGGGGGGGAAGGGCGTGGCACTCAAAGGCAGGCAGCGTTGTGCAGCAGCACACTGTGGGATGGCAGTGCTCTGAGCTGGCCCCAGGCTAAGGGGGGCCCACCAGCCCAGAGCACTGCCCCACAATGCCAGTCCACCCACCCCAACGGTGCTCTGGGACAGCAGGGCCCCCTTAGCCCTTGGTAATTCATTGCTATCTGCACTCCAGCTGCTTTCAATGGAGTCTGCAGATAGTTGTCATATAATTAGAATAGCTCAGCACTCTCCTAGGGAGAGTTTCATGTACCATGTGCTGGATCATAACATGTGGGACTCCAATGTTATTAAAGTAAACTGGGTCTTTATTAGACGACCTTTATATTAACTTCACTTTGTCTGTCTATATCTGTCTTTCTGTATGTATTCCCTGTGCTTTGCCACCTTTCTCCAGCAAATGGTGTAATGTTTAAAGGGTTTAATGGCAACCTGTGCCCAGGAGTTAGGGTAGGAGGTTGGGAACGCAGCAGCAGTCACTGGTTTGAATCCCACCTGGGGTTGAGAAGCTGCTGTTCATAGGTTTTGATTTGATCTACTTTTAGTCTTGATTGAAAAATAATATAAAAAACAAGTTTTTTAGAACAGACGACCTTAAAACCACCACATGAAAAGGCAAAAACAAGTACAGAAGTAATTCAGATTGGTCAGACTTCCAGTGGCCACCCAAACTTTTGCAAATAAAATGCATTCACAGTGCTTAAAATGCCTTGTACAAGAAGTCTGACCAATCTGAATTACTTCTGTACTTGTTTTGTACCTTTTCATATGTTGGTTTTAAGGTCGTCTGTTCTAAAAAACTTGTTTTTTATATTATTTTTCATTAAAGAAACAACTTACAGTGGGCTCAAGCAGCAGTTTAGCATTCCTAGCTAAATTCACATAAACTGGCATGTTGATGCCTCCTCCAAAGTCTTCCCTCCTGCAACCTGTGCTCATCCGACCAAGTTCCACGCAGCTACAAAGTGACATAGTGGTGCTAAAACTCTATGGAACTAATTGGTACTGAATTGAATGTATCCACATTCCTTAGATTAGCACTTAATGCACTGGAATACACACACACACGCATGCACGCATGCACGCACCAGACAGTCCTTTTCCTAAACTGCTTACAAGATAAATACAGACAAAGCATGGGACAAAGGAAGTATTCTTAGCTCCATTTTACAGATGGGAAAGTGAGAAACAGAGGGCCTGATCATCAGCTGGTGTAAGTCAGGACAGTTCTAGTAACTTAAATAAATAAATAAACAAACCAGATACATGATTCCCTTTTGTGGCAGTGAAACCATCATTGTTGGTGAAACATTTAGGGTAAAGAGATAGCAAGTGTGAAAAATCAGGATGGGGGTGTGGGGTAATAGGCAGTTATATAAGAAAATGCCCCAAATATTGGGACTGTTCCTATAAAATGGAGACATCTGGTCACCCTACATTCATATTTTCTTCACTATCTGGATGTCAGTCAAATGTCAGAGTTTTTTTTTACAGTGCTTTAGTGAGACCCGAGACAGGTTGGCTGGGTTTCATCACCAAGCTTAATTCACATGCTATTTTCTCAGATGCCCCACTAGTCTGAATCTATCCCGGGAGCTCTAGAGGTTTCAGCAGAAGCCTTTTTAAAATTAATTTTCACAGGCTTTTGTGGGAGGGAGCAATGAAATATGTTCCCAAAAAATGTCAAAGTGGGGAGCAAACCGACTATTTACAAAACCCAGTGTGGGTAGCAGGATCTCGCTGCAAGAAGAGAACATCAAGCGGAGGGGCAGGGAGATTAGCTGCAGGAGGATTATTTCTGAGCCTGTTAACAAAGTGGCATGTTTTGGTTTGGGAGCCTAATGGGAAGTTCTATCAAGCATCTGGAGTCTTATTCAAGCCGAACTTGGAACCAATGAGGGATTTCCTCCATCACTTCTTTTGTAAGGATTGTTCAACATCAAGGTTGGTTTACTGCATGTTTGCATAGTTTTACAATGACGAGGCTAATTTAATGCCTGTTTTTTATATGTAATTTTGCAGTGTTGAGACTTGCTTACAGTATGCATCTGTGAAGTTTTGATATGGAAAGCTTATTTATCCTACAGTGTGCAGTTCTGTTGAATTAATGCTGAGATTTGCATTATTTTGGTTTGGCTTCATTTATTTTCTTGTCCCTTTGTAGTGCTCGAAGTAGGGCAAAAAATAGTGAGAGGGGAAAAATACTTCAGTGTGTGAGACACACCTGAGTGGGGTGGGAGTGTGGAAAATTCCATATTCCTGTCAGTCGTAAGTACAAAGTCTACATTTGCTGCCCTTTAACATCTGATCCAAAGCCCTCTGAAGTTAATGGGCACCTTTTCATTGATTTGAATAGGATTTGGATTAGAACCTAATCATTAAAATCCCTTATTGTGTTACACACACAGCAGATCAGTGGATGTGGTTCCATTTTGCCTTTTGATTCCCATTATTTAATTTTATAAATTATACATTCACTCTGTGAGGGAAACTCAGTTTATTCTCTAAATTAAGACATCCATGCTGTGCTGTTGGGGAGGCAGCTATCTTATCTGTGTCTACCGCCACATTTGTTTATTTATTTAAATTTATGACATTTGCAAGCCTCATTTACTACAGTCCTGATGTAGCAAGAAATCCCGTACAGGCAGACCTCTTCCCCTCCATAAAGCTCAGATTAAGTCAATAGGGCTAGGCATAGAGCTGCCTGTAAGATCAATCTCTTAAGTGTTTTATGACTGTACAACATCTAAGTCCCTGGACAGTTGCTTTTATATATATGTCAATAAATTAATTCCCGATTAACTTCATTATTATAGTTTTGTCTATAACATTTTACAACCTCAGAATTTCACATGAAGCTGCTTTTTCTGTGCTTTCACATTTCAACTTTCAAGTATTCCTTTGCCTTAAAGCTTTAACATAAAATAAAGTGGGAGGGTGGGGGAGAAGCTAAATACTCAGGCTAAATTTTTGCTTTTCCACAGTTCTACTTTGGAGCTAGCGGTGGACAAATGAAAACACAACAGGTGAGAAGAACAGATCCAAAAGCCCAGAAAGGAAAAAATGATTAAAGAAAAGATAACATGAACTTCTCAGAATTTTTTGCAGTTACTGTAAGTGATGCTGGAGGAATTCTGGCTTGTGGAGGAGGAGGGGGGAGCACCAAAAATTCTGTATGTCATCAGTGCAATTTTTCTATTTTTGCAATAATGCACTACCAAAACTGGAAAAATTCAGAAAGGTGTTTGCACATTTTCCTAAATAATTACCACAAACTTTGCAAGCTAATAGGTATTTTGGAGAAACATGATCAAAGTAGGAAAAGCTCTGTGCTGTACCAAATTCACAAAACACTGCCATATTTTTCATTCTTGCCCTCAAAATCTTCCCTAATTCTAAAAACAACTCCCTCCCTGTCTTCCCCCACTCTTTCATATGAAAGGCCCAATCATGCAAAACATGAGTAACTCTGTGTTTGAAGAGCAGTACCGTCGAATTCACATGTGTAAACTTATTGGTGCACATGTGGGACTGAACCCAAACTCTGTGTCACCTTTAATCTGGCCTCAGAAACAAACGAGACAATGAACAGTTCTTACTATTTATTCTTTCCTAAATCTTGAAAGGTTTATGCCAGAAAGTACTGGGTTATCTTTGGGAGCAAAGCTCTTTGCTGCAGTTCCCACCATGTCCCGTCAGAAGGTGGGGACATAATTCTGTATACACAGTAACTGCTAAGTCTAATAGTGTGTTACCGCGCAGACTTGCTTACCAGCTGTAACTTGCTATTTGCAAGACCCTGTTATTACAGACTTTGTTTTAGGGACATTAACCTGTCTGTACGCTGCTGCTGGTGCTTTACCGGTATCCTTCTGTGCAATGCCAAGCTCCTCAGTAAAGGACTCTTTGTGAGTCTTCATTTTTAACATTTTTAAAATCCCTCTGTCTTTCTTTCTCACCTGGCTTTAGCTTCTCTGTCAGAGGCGGAATACAGATTGGGAGTGGGGCCAGGTCAATTGCCTTTAAAACTTTTGAGCACCCTACAGTTTACTGAGTGCACGAAAGCCAACAGAGTCAAATCTGTGGAAACAGCAAAGGCAACAGGCTCTTCTTAAATGGTGAATTAGGGCTCCAGCACCAGCCTCAGATTTAGCTAGGTCCCTGTGCATTGGATGGAGAACTAGTAACTAGGCTGCTCACCTCATCCTACTATCACCAAATAACAAAGGATCTAGTGCAGAGACTGAAAAACAGAAAGGTGATAAATACAAATCTTTGTACCTGGCAGGCTCACCATTGGCTCAAAGATGTTCCTTTCCTCTTCCTATCAGAAATCCAATCAGTCCCTTTATTCCCCTTACATTCCCTCTCTGCAGAGGGTCACCACTGTGCAATGTAAGTATCAATCCCAAAGCAGAGTTTAAATTGGGTTTACATCACCTGTAAACCTTCAGATGGCCTTCTGCAGAGAGATGAATTTCACAAAGGCAGCACATTTTAAGCTTATACTTTTCATCTGCAAGTATGTCAGTAACAAGAAGAGGATCAGGGATGGTGTGGGTCCCTTATTGAATGAGGCAGGTATCCTCATGGTGGATGATGCGGAAAAGGCTGAAGTACTCAATGCTTTTTTTACTTCAGTCTTCACAGGGAGGGCCAGCTCCCAGGCTACTACGCTGGGTAACGCAGAATGGAGAAAAGAAGAGCAGTCCTCGGTGATGGAAGGTCAGGTTAGAGACATCTTAAAGAAGTTGGATATGCACAAGTCTATTGGGCTGGATGAACTGCATCCGAGAGTGCTGAGGGAGTTGGCCAAAGTGATTGCAGAGCCGCTGGCCATTATCTTTGAAAACTCATGGCGAATGGGGGAGGTCCCGGAAGATTGGAAAAAGGCAAATATAGTACCTATCTTCACGAAAGGGAAGAAGGAGGATCCAGGGAACTACAGACCGATCAGCCACACCTCAGTCCCTGGAAAAATCATGGAGCAGGTCCTCAAATAATCCATCCTGAAACACTTGGAGGAAAATAGAGTGATCAGGAACAGTCAACATGGATTCACCAAGGGCAAATCGTGCCTGACCAAGCTGATTGCCTTGATGGGATGACTGGATTTGTGGATGCGGGAAGAGCCATTGACGTGGTATACCTTGACTTTAGCAAGGCTTTTGATATGGTTTCCCACAGCATTCTCGTCGGCAAGTTCAGGAAGTATGGGTTGGATGAGTGGACCATAAGGTGGATAGAAAACTGGCTAGATCAATGGGCTCAGCGGGTAGGAATCAATGGTTTGATGTCTAGTTGGCAACCAGTAACGAGTGGAGTGCCCCAGGGGTCGGCCCTGGGGCCGGTTCTGTTCAACATATTCATTAATGATCTCAATGATGGGATAGATTGTGTGCTTAGTAAGCTCGCAGATGACATCAAGCTGGGCAGAATGGTAGACACGCTGGAGGGCAGGGACAGGATCCAGAGAGACTTAGACACATTGGAAAACTGGGCCAAAAGTTCAACAAGGACAAGTGCAAAGTCCTGCACTTAGGATGGAAAAATCCCATGCACTGCTACAGGCTGGGGACTGATCGGCTAAGTAGCAGCACTGTAGAAAAGGACCTGGGGGTTATGGTGGACGGGAAGCTGGATATGAGCCAACAGTGTGCCTTTGTTGCCAAAAAGGCCAATGGCATATTGGGCTGCATCAGTAGGAGTGTTGCCAACAGATCGAGGGATGTGATAATTCCCCTCTATTGACACTGGTCAGGCCGCATCTGGAATACTGTGTCCAGTTTTGGGCTCCCCACTACAGAAAGGATGTGGACAAATTGGAAAGAGTCCAGTGGAGGGCAACAAAAATGGATAGGGGCCTGGGGCACATGACTTACAAGGAGAGACTGAAGGAAGTAAGCTTATTTAGTCTGCAGAAGAGAAGACAGAGAGGGGATTTGATAGCAACCTTCAATTACTTGAAATGGTTCTCCAAGGAGGAGGGAGCTAGGCTGTTCTCGGTGGTAACAGAGGACAGAACAAGGAGCAATGGTTTTAAATTACAGCTGTGGTGGTCAAGGTTGGATATTAGGAAAAACTTTCTCACTAGGAGGGTGGTGAAGCATTGGAATGTGTTATCTAGGGAGGTGGTAGAATCTCCGACTTTGGAGATATTTAAGGTTCGGTTAGACAAAACCCTGGCTGGGATGATTTAGTGGGAGTGGGAGTGGTTCTGTTTTTAGCAGGGGGTTGGACTAGATGACCTCAAGCGGTCCCTTCCAGCCTATGATTCTATGATCAATTTGAGTACTTACACCAAAAACTTAACGAGAGCCACCATCATCCAATCAGGAAACAAAAACAATACCATGCGGTTTAAATGTAGTGGAATTATTTCAAATACATTTGAGAAAAATTACGATCTACTTGCTGAGGCTCCAGAGGTGGAGTTTGTTGAATAAATTATTTATGAAGAATTATTTTCTCATCCCTATTTACTGCCATGCATCAATATCAAGAAGGATAAAAAGAGAGTGAAAGAAACAAAGCAAGGAAATTCTCCTCCCACACACTTAGAAGCTGTATCATTTCTAGATCGCTTCAGACTGAAAGAAACCCAATAATTATGATATTGCATTTCCAAGGGAAATAAGACCAGTCCCACACAAATAGCCTCACTGTAGTAATATGCTGCTAGCCGCTCATACTAACCCTGAACATACTGTAAAGAACTGACCCAGCAGGCTAGCACTGCTAATTCTGGTTGTGGCTAACCCTTGTGTGTTTACATTTCCTTAACCCTGTGTTGTATGGTGTGCAAAATGTTAGGTGTCCATGCTCTTCATTTCATCCATTATATTTTAACTGTGGGTATTCTCTCATTCTACACCTGACTTGAACTGTTAAAATGCTGATCCTTCTCCTATTTAAATCAATAGTAAAACTCCAGTTGACTTTCACTTTAGGCAAGACTGTCCCCTCCAAGGAAAATGATGGTTTTGTGGTGAAAAGACAGTCAGATGAACTATGTTCTGTTCCCAACTCAGGAGTGTGATAAGGTTTTACAAACTAATGTTATACAGTGTTTTGAGATTCTTTTTTAAGAGGCAGTATACAAGTGAACAGTGCTATTCATAAATAAAGCTGCATAGATTAATCAAAAGTCTAGTTTTGATTGAACTCCTGCTGTGAAGAATACTAGGAATCAGCAAAATGAAAGCTGTGAAGTGTTTTTATGTTATGTAAGGATGAGAGCTATTTCCTATTTGCTCAGTAAGGACCTGATCCTACCCACATTAAGGCCAAGTCTACATGATAAAGTCTGTCACTTCAAATATATATATATATATATATAAATGTGCTTATACCAATATATCGATATACCTTATTCCCCTTCCCATATGAGAATTACACTGATGCAAAACATTTTCATGATGTTATAATTATGTTCACCTCAGAGTTTCTGCTGGTATAACTATTTTGGTAAGAAATCATATTCCTTATGGACATAATTAAATCAGTACAAAATCTGTGTGCAGATCAGGCCTTAAGCATATGTATAATTCTATAAGTCAATGGGACTATTCCCACCAATAAATTTACACATGAATTTAACTTTTTGAAGGATGGAGACCTAAATTACTAGATATAAGAAGTCAAAAGATTCTCCCAAATTACAAAGGTCCACAAGTAGTAACAACACTCTTCTGCATTATTATTGCATTAATGTAGCAGCCCATTCAGAATCTCTCCGTACAGGATCCTATGTGACGGCACATAGCAACTAAAGAAAATGCAGAGATTTTTATGACTTTAGTCATCTTTTAATATTGTTCTATTAACTGCGGTTATAGAAGTTTTGAGTTGTAGCCATTGCTTGTTACTTTGTTTTCACTGACTGTACTATAAAAGTAAAGCTGGCATGTGTGATATATTTCATTCTGTGCAATGAAAAACTATAACTACCAGGGAAGAGGAGGTTTAATTTTTTTTTAGGATACTGCTTTATATGATTATCATTCAAAAGCAACGGTGAACGTCTCTGAAGCTGATGGTGTAGCTTTACACTGCACAGACACTGGAGTATGTCTCTGATATGCTAAACACTATCTCCTCATAATGATGTGTTAATGTAATGTAAAGGGAGTGATTTTGTAAAATTTTATGTCTTATTAAGGAAATGATTCAAGCCCAGGAAATGTGAGGGTTAAGTCCTTGCTTTCATAAACATGGGTTACAGGGGAACAAGATTTTAGATATTATGTGGAAAAATGCAGTAAAAAACGCTGACTTAGCCCATTCCATTACATTGAATTGTTCAGCAATTATGGTCATCCCTGGGTCTAGAAAATTAAAGTATATGATGAAAACCCAATCTAAAGATATCCACTGCTGTGCTACTGAAGACACAGTATAGCATGTCTAAAAGGCATTTAGAACCTCAGTGACTAGGAAAAAGTTATCTGCGGAGTCAATGTAACTTAGTTATCATTCACCAAATCGACAATTCAGATTCTGCCCCAGACTCTTTTCTGTGCTCTTCACTGCGCCTGCTCTTGAAGTCATTAAAGCAGATGGGAATTTTGCCCACCTAAGAAGTGCAAGATTGGTCTCTTTATACTAAGGCTTTTACATAAAACTAATTATTGCAAATTAATTAGCTTGCAGTCTTTATTCAGGAATGGTTTCCTTTGAAGTTGATGGGTGCTTTCTCCCAGAGTAAGGAATGCAGAATTAAGGCTATCAAACTGCATTACAGGAACTACTCATCTTATCTGAAAAAGTAAACGTGTCATGATTTGAGCAGGATGGAGAGTGCAACATGCAAATATTTGTTTGAATTTGAAAGCCAATCTGGATTTCCCTCTATTCACAACCTCATCGTTTTCATCACAATATTTCATTACTGGACTTTTACATGCACAAATATTCATGAAAAGCATATTTCTTATTCAACTGCTTACTATTCATTGAAAGTCAATTTTTAATATTCATTGAAAGTCAATTTTTAATTGACTAATTGTCAGTTATTTGCCTAAGCCTTTCAATATGGGATCAAAAGCAATATTATGTGATCTGTATAACAGTGAATTTTGAAGTTTTATAGTTTGCAGACAATCTACAGACTAAAAATTATTTTCTGAACTAATTAATGAATAATTGATAGAATTCTGCAATCAGTTCATGTACATTTCATGAAGAAGAGCCATTTTTCAAATATATTAATTATTATAAATTATTCTCCCAACTCTAGAATTTACTAAAGCCATTCATACCTATCAAATATGAGCCTAACAGATCTGTCTCACAATTTTAAAAGCCACTATCCTTTCTCTCTCTTGCAGTTTCCTCTCCCCAAAGTTTTGAAGCAAAAGCTTTAGCCAGATTTTTTTTTTCTAAATTTAAAAATAATAATGTGGCTCCTCACTATAAAATGTCTGTCTCCTCCACTCCCAGCCTCCTGGGGGCTGCCGTAGGCATGGTCTGTAAATTAAGTGGAGGCACTCAGACCTCAGCTCAGTTCTAGTCAAACATTAGCAGCACTGTTTACCCTTGTGTAATCTTCAGTTTTGCATTAATTTAATCCTGCTCAGCACTTTTTAAACATATTCAGCAAATCCATGGCACACAGTGCTTCGTGTTTGTGTCTCCCCAATCAAACCAAGTTTTGATTCTTAACCAAACTCATCAAAGTGAACTCCTTCTGATACTTTTCTCCCTCTACTTTGATCTCTACTTAAGAAAAAAAGTTGCTTTATGTGGTAATTCTGATATATGCTGAGGGTTTTTTCTCCCTTAACTTCAAAGACATTGTTTTCATTTTCATTTCACATTACTGTTTCTGTTGTTTGTGAGTGATACAACATAGTAAGCATCTTCTAATTTATAATTCCTTGATTATAGTGTACCCTCCTGAAGTGAAAATATGAAGAAAACTTGTCAAAGACTAACTTTAAAGGTCAGTTAAATGACAGTTAAAAGTTGAGTGAACTCACATCATAATTCCATAACCATCCTTTGGTCTTTGAACCTTCGCTTTTTCCCTCTGAACAAATTAAACTGACAGACCATTCTATCCATTTAGTTAGAAAGCTGCCTGTCCTGTCTCTCTAATAATGCCAAATCAATCCTCTTACAGTGGAAAGAATAGGGAGAGGTTATAATAGTCTTATAGAACCTCAGAATTTGGCCCCATCTCAGTTTTCCCTCAGCCATACTCAAAAAACCCAGCTACGAAAATTTTGCCTGAGTATACGAACTAAGAAAAACCTGAAAAAGGTACTTAGGATTAAGGCTTAATGCATTCAAGAAGAGTTTTGCTCATGTATGGATGGCACATATTACACCACTCACTAAATAAATAAATATTAAGTAAATAAAAAAATAATCAATTATTAATATAAATAAAGAAAAATAATAATTAATAATGGACCAGGCTAGAGACTAAGTTGCAGGTATGGGAGGCTATATGGCTAAGACTCTGATACTCCAAACATTAATGCATATGCCTAACTTTAAGCATGTGCGCATGTGTTTTGAAGATCAAGGCCTAAGGCAAGGGGCGGAGAGGAGAAAGGGAATGGTTAGTTGTCTTCCTTTTGGCAATGGGAATGAAAAGAGATGGCAGCATTAGAGACTGTTGGGCAGTAATTAGGTTGTAAAGGGGTCCAAAAGCTGGGAGAAGTTTCTTCTTACACTACCTTACTGCTTTCACCACTTCCAGCAGTTATCTGACAAATTACTCTTAATGTGTAAATGGAACCCTGATTTGTGCCCCCCCCCCCCCAAACTTAATGCTGAGATGCCAGTGGGATATGCACCCGATTTCTCTAGGTCAGAATCTGGCCCAGAAAATTAGCCTTTATGGCAAAATCAAGAGGCACAAGCAAATGAAAACACACACATAGCTGTTCTTTTACAGTAGATATTTCTTTGTCTTTCCTCCCCCTTTTAGGAAAGTGTACAACTATGTGCATGGCTGGAACTTGGAAATGAAAGAATTGTTCTCCTGGACAGTACCATACTTACTGAACTCTCCCAAGAGAATCCCACGATTTGCTTATGCCTGTCTGAGGCCTGCACAAGTCAAAAAGATTAGGGGAAAGTTGGTGAGAATGTAGACACGCCTGGCTCCAATAAGTCATTTACACCAATTCACAAAGGAAAAATCTTGGAAGTGTTTCCAGAAATACAGTCCAGGCGTGTCAGTTAATGCTGGTAGGAATCCTAATGCACAGACTTTCCCCATAATCAGGGTTTACCTCAACTCTGTTTATTCTGTAAACTCTGGTTTCTCAACAGAAACAGCTCATCACACTACACCCATGTTGTACAGCCATGCAGAAAGTCTTTGAAAAGAACTAGATATAGAACAACCCAGCTGTTTTTTACTAAAGCTGTGCATTAGAAAACTATCTCATCATTTTCCAACATAGTGTTTGAAAAAAGAAAAAGAAAAAAAAAAAAGGAACTCTTGGAAGCTGCCAGATTCATGGCACTGAAAAGTGAAGTAGTTTCTTTATTCATAGAACAATTACAGCCGGGCATGAGCAGAGGCTGCAGTAACTATGCCCAGGGAGGGAGAAGAGAGATCGCTGAGCACTACGCTAGAGATGAGTGCATAATTTACCACAAATGATTTAACTTTTTTTATGTCCCTTTTTTCCTGTTAATGAATTGTCTACAAAGACTTGGTGATTTTCTCAAATTTATTTAAATTGTTCACTGAACATTTCTGATGAATAATTCTTGGCCTGCAGCTCATTCATGAGCTGTTCATTGTGAGAATTCACAGGCTGAGCTGCATTAGGTAGTTTCATTACAGGGCCAGACTCAACCAGTATGCTCCAGCTGTTTGGGGGATTTGAGTTGGGTTTATGGCTGCTTTGCATTGCCAGTGTGTGGCAAAGCAGCTGGATCGTACCAGTAAATCTAACCCATAAATCCCACGGTGGTCCTGATTCTCCACTCAGTTACACTAGCTTTCCTGCACTGCCATTCTACTACAGTCAATCAAGGTGCATCTATGTAATTGAATGGAACATCATTATGGCCCATTATGTTTCTGTTCCCTAGTGGAAGGAGGATAATTCTTGTAATCAGATTGCTAATTGAATACTTGCATTCATTAAATCAAAATTCACTTCTCATGAATATCCTTCGTATTATTCAATTAAAAAGGTGCAGTTTCAGGAAATGTTCCTTCCAGTAGAATCATCTGCTGGACAATTTGCAGAAAATAAATGCAAAAGATGCACACATGCAATCAATGTGCATACACTTTTTTAAAGTTCAGCTAAGTATTTTAATGTTCGGTTCTCTTTGCCTAGCTCTGCTGACCCCAATTCAATCTCTCTGGTGGTAGACCTGACAAACAGGAATTCAGGTAGTGTTATCATTATAGTTTTTGGCAATACAGACCCAGGCACAAAAAGAATTGCAAACTTCTTTAACCAGGATCACACACTGGAACAGCTAACAACACAAACACAAAGTCTATTTGTTTATTAAGGAAGTGCTTATGATAGGAAAATAATGCTGCTGTAGGCGAAAGAGCAGGAAGATTTATAGTGAAGTGGGATTTATTATTGCCTCTTCCAGAGCAATCCTCACTTCTGGTCTTCTTTTGGCTTTGTGTTAGATCACTACTAAAATAGAAATGGTTTATCTGGCCTTGGACAGGATGGTATGCAAAACCCACACAGGAATGAGTGCACTGTCCCAATACCCTGAAAAAAAAAAAGACTGACTTTTTGTTTATATCCCTGTGAGAACTTTGAGTTAAAATGTGGTCTTATTTAATCCTTGTTTCATCTCAAAATGCAGCAGTCTGGCAAAACAGCAAACCAAATTATTTCATATCTTGCTGTTGTTTGTCAAGATATCTCCCATTAAAGGGAATCATCCCCCTCATGTGTGTAAAACTATCTTTACTTTCTGAAGGGATTCATTATGAAGTGTACACCCACGCTAAGTTCTTCCGTTTAAAGGGTCTCATTAAAGCAGCATTAAAATCTAAACACAATCATTTATTCTGGCTGTTGAGTTAAATGATGGCATATTATATTTAGTGACTGATCATATATAGTATACAGTACAGTATGATCATATATAGTATACAGTATAGTATACAGTACAGTACTTAACATAGTGACTGAACCAAATTCATCATTGATTTGCTAGAATGAGTTACACCAGAAACAAATGTGGCCCAATGAGTCAATAAGGCTATGTCAGAGAACTTTAAATATTAATAATGGAACAAGGCACAATGTACATCTGCTTCTTTCCAAATGCATGGAGTTCAAATCATTTCTATCAGTGCACGTTAAGTGGATGTAAGATGACTCACAAAAATGTTAGCTCAAGATATATTTTAAGCTCATGAGCTAGCACTGTCCAGAGAGGTGAAGTCTGAATTTTACTTCCTGTGATTGTATTTTTAAAAGCAGATTATAAATTGGAGTCACCAGCGCTGCATGCCCATTTGGTTTTTTGCACAGATAGGTTAGGGTGTCCAAGATTTTTCACTACCAAAGGCATGGAGTTGTTCACACAAATGACATTTACATGCACACCCAAAACTTCATGCACGAAACCTTGTGCATGTGTAATCTAGGTTGAGGGTGCACCTTCACTGCACCAGGGATAGCGCTTCCCAGCTTGGGTAGACATAAATGTGTTAGCTGTGCTCAAGCTAGCATACTAAAAATAACCACATTGCCAGCAGTACAGGCAGAGAATCACATTTGCTTCCCAAAGAGGAACTTAGGGAGTGAGACATATGTTGGCTATGCACCTATTTTTAGTATGCTAGCTTAAGCAGAGCAAGCATGTGCCTGCCTATCTGAGCTGGAAAGTGCTCACTGCTCACTGCCGCAGTGCGGACAACGCATGGCTCTTTGTTCCCCTACAAGGAGGAACTACACTGACAAAGAGGAACTGGAAAACAAAAACGTAGAACACTTTGCCTACCTTCACAGCCATCTCTCAAAGAGAGGAAACGTAGATGTCGAGATTCAGCGCAGAATCCGCTGTGCCAGCGTTGCCTATGGAAGACTGTGTCACCCGTTGGTTAACAACCACGACATCAGAACTCACACTAGACTTTTCATTTACCAAGTTGTGGTAATTCCAACTCTACTCTATGGCTGCAAGACCTGGGTGACTTATAGAAAACACCTGAGAAACCTGGAACACCAGCTCCAGCACTTCCTCCAGAAGATCCTCACCATAAAGAGGGAGGACTGCCACGCTAACATCAGTGTCCTCACAGAGGCCAGCATCTCCACCATTGAGGCCTGACTATCCAGCACTAGCTAAAGTGGATCAGGCCATGTGTGTGATGTCTGATGCACACCTACCAAAACAATGGATGTATGTCCAACTCACCAAAGAAGAAAGGAAATGGTGAGTGGTTATCCCACCAGTTTTTCACCCATCTTATAGTAGCTCCATCCAAGTTGTACTTCCCTAGTTTGTTAATGAGAAGGTGATGCGAAACCGTATCAAAAGCCTTGCTTCAGCATGGATTATTTATTTCATAGCTAAAAAGTGCACTTTTTTCATGATCACAGCCCCAAAAATCCCCCCCCCCCCCCCCCCGCAATACATTTTACATGAAGAATATATTTTGTGCCAGTCAGCACAGCCCTGTGGGCCTGTAGAGCCACGCCTCCCAGCGGGCTTCCCAGGCCTGCTCTCTGGTGTGTAAGGAAGTTGTGAGTCAGTGTGTCTGTGTAAAGGTGCCCCCTCTGGCTAGGTGTGGCACAGCACCTGAAGAACTCTGAGCCTGGTGAAACTGTTATTTTATCCTTGGTGCCCAGGAATCTAACCACCATCTTTGCCCTTAAATCGATCAGGGGGCTGCTAGGGGACCCCAAGCCCACCCAGACCACTGGGCTCTGCTCAGGGGCCTCAAGCTAGATAAGCTGGATCAGCGTAGGCAGACTCTGACTTTCCCTGAGCTCCATCCTACCTCTCCCGGGTTTCTGCAAGCGCTTCAGCCTGTCGGTCTGTCCATCTCTTTCTAGGACGTTGCTCTAGAAGTTCCCTTCTCATGTCTTCTCACTCCACACCTCTCGGCTTCCCAGCCCTTTTATCCTTCCAGCTGCTGTAGGGCTAACAATCCACAGTGGCAGGCAGTTCCTGTTTTAACTCTTTGGTTGCTGGGCCAGCATGGGGCACGCACACCCCATGACAGAAGAACACAAACCATTCGTCCCGTGTAAAAGGTTTCCCCAAGCTCCCACACACATACACCTAGCCCCACCAGTCCCCCACACCTTCTGAGGCATCCTGTGACCAGAGGGAATAATTAGAGAGCATCCTCACACTTCCTTGAACACAAACCCCACAATTCTGTCTGGCCCTTACGCAAGCTGTGCAAGAGTCAGGGGAGGGGAGGAGGTTTCTTATGCCACACTACTCTGTACTCATGTACCTGCTAGCCAGCATCCAGTCCATAAACAACATGAGCTTGATCTTTGAGCTTGCCTTATAGTGTATGGCAATTATTTGTTAATTGTGCTGGAAAATCAACTGCTACTGCATGGCAACTGAATTTCCAAGTGCAGGATCAAACTGTTTATTGATGTTCGGCAGGATTTCAAAAACTTTCAGCCCTGGCCTAACTCTGCTCCCACAGAAGTCAAGGTAAGTTTTAAGGTTCATCGTCCTTTTCTAAAGTCTATCATAACTAAGGCACAGTCATACTCAAACAGTACATGATAGCTTCTCCTATAAGAATCTTTTTGCCATGCACATATGCAGAACATTTTTCTTTCCCCATAAACCTGATACATTTACACAATCCTACATTTGTGCCTCTCCTTTCTTTTTTTCTATGCCTGGCCCAATAGACACTCTCTCTTATTTTATGATGGATATTGGATGATGTCATGGAACGCTGATTAAAATGAATCATTAAGCCAATAGCATTTTAAAACTAGGATCCTTTTATAGTCAGTGAAAAAATTGCCCTTTTTGATTGGACACTCTCCTCTAGTACATTGCATTACATGCCAAGTATGATACCTCATGCAGAGAGACTTTGAGTAGCTTACTATTTAGTTTTCTGTTAAGAACTACAGAAAAGAGAGCGCGCAAGAGAATATTCATCATTTTTCAGAAAAGCTTAGCTATTTCACTGGGCTGAATTTTTAGCGCCACATTGAATCCACACAGTATTTTGTCACATGCACAAAGACAGAACTGTGGCTTTTTAGGAACAGTGGGGACAAATTCATCGCTGATGTTACTTCAGTGAAGTCATTCAGACTGCTTCTGATTTCACACACCCTAATTCTTATGCCCTGTGTAATTCCATTAATTTCACTGGAGTTACTCCTGTTTCACATCACTTCAAGTGAGAAGTGAAGCAGGCCTTAAGAACTGATTCTGCTGAAATCAGTGAGATTTTTCTTCCACCGAGTTCAGATGGAACAGAATTGGGCCCCATTTCAGTTTTTCTCACTGTGCAATGTTTCATCAGATAGTCAAATGGATTATTTAAATTTCTTTCAAGGTCAAAGAAAACTACCTGCTGTATGCATTGGTCTGACACATATTTTGTTTAGCAAAATTTATAAAAAGGCTTGTTTGTTCTTACAGTAGATTGAGTAATATTTTCTTATGCTATAATTATCTTATTTCATAGTAGGGAATGTAAGGGGCAGCTATGCTTATTGAAACCAGAATAACAGAAACAAGGAGATTCCCAGCAGGAGGCAAGGTGTTGTACAGAACATACTGTTGTGTCTTGTTATGTGTTGCTAAACCTGTTTTTCCAGCTATTTACGCAATTGACCAGCAGCCCAATAAATGATATCATTTCCAGTCCTGAATGGCAACATGACATGGTAAGTAGGAATTTAAGCACCAGAGAATACTTTTGACTGATTTAAAAGTGGCACTATAAAACCCCAACAGGCAAGCTAATTTTGGGAAGAGTTGGGATGAAGACAGCGAAGGGCAATGAGACACAGAGAAAGACACACATGAACACAAAAGTTTTAAAGTGCTCCAGTCTAAAAATATATATATATACCTTGTAAAAATATACTTTGCAAGATTCTACTCTCGTCCCCTTCTTGTGCCAACACACAGCCCCTCATAAATATAAGGTGCAGTTAGTTGTCTGCTTAAAGGGCAATTGCAAAGCACTAACCCAATATTAAGTAACTGTATTTTTTGTGAAAGTCCCAAATAGTGGCAACAAAATACACACCCACCAACTGATTTGAAACTATCTTTACAAATGGCCAATGACTTAAAGAAGCAAGCTTTTGACTTAAAGAAACAGGAACTCTCCTAAAGACAACCTGGAAGCAGAGAAATGGGGACAGACAGACCACAGTGACCAGCCAGAAGGTATATCGGAGAAAGGTCTCCTTTAAGCTATCACTGCCCCTTTCTGTGGCCCTTGTCAGCCAACCAATCCCAGAACTTGATACAAGTGATGAGATAAACCAGTGGCATCCCCCTACAAAGGAGGGTTGCCACTGACCAGTTGCACTGGTGTGTGGTTCCAACCCTGGCTCCCACTGCACCATTTAGGCTGGTCACAAAGAGGTAACTCCCATGTTACTTAAAATTGAAGATTTCCACATGCAACATTAGTCACTTAGGGTATGTCTCCACTAACAATTTAGGTCGACTTAAGGACCCGTAAGTCGACCTAAATTACTCCCTGTCTACACCAGACTTTCATTGTCTACTTAAGAAATTCCTTAAGTCAACTTAATGAAAGCTTAAGTCGACTTAATAAGAACCGCTCATTAGGTTGACTTAAGCCTTAAGTCAACTCCTCAAGTCGACTTAAGGACAGTGTGGGCGTGGAGTAACCCTTAAGTCAACTTTATTAAGTTGACTGAAGGGTGGTTAGGTCGACTTAACAAAGGGGACTAAGTCGACTTAAAGTGGACCTTATTAAGTCGACTTAACAAAGTCGACTTAACTTTTTCTAGTGTAGACATAGCCTTTGTGACTGTTGTAACATCCCCACAATGCAACTACATGGCTGTCTCCCCTCTGAACACATGGGACCCAGGTAAGTAAGATGAAAGATAAGAGTTTGATAGCTAGTGTTTTGGTGTGCATTTTGTATACTACTTATCTCTGAGACATTATCATTAGTGTTTCTAGTATCCAAGAGTGTGTAACATATCACTGAAAAGAATTTCAGAATAGCACAATACACTTTTTAAAAAGTAAACAACCTTCCCAAGCTCCGTGGAAGAATGTTTCAGACAGGTTTTAAAGTTACCTTTTGGAGTGGCCTTGAATCCCTGTTTTTGCTGTGAACACTTCCAGTGCCTTGTTTGGAACGCCCACGTTCTGCTTGTTAGGACCCTACAGCTGATGTTCTGTGATTGCTGCTCTTCTTGCCTGGGTGTCCAAACAAAAAGCAGTTAGGATATGTCTGGCAAGTTAGGTCGACTTAAGGACGCTTAAGTCGACCTAAACAAAGCCGCGTCCACACCTGGCTTTCATTAAGTTGACTTAAGCGCTTCCTTAAGTTAACTTAATAACTAACACTCTCTAGGTCGACTTAACACCTAAGTAGATTCATTAAGTCGACCTAAAACCTGTGTGGACAACCTAAGTCGACTTAATTTCCTAAGTCAACTTAGGGCTGGGGACAAGGGAGCCGTAACTCCCCCCGCTCAGAGAGCCGGGGCTCCCCCTGGGAAAAGGGAGCAGCAGCTCCCCCCAGGGACAAGGGAGCTGCGTGCCCTTTCAGCCAGGGAGGCACGTGCAGCTCCCGTGTCCCCAAGAGGAGCCACGGCTCCCTTCTTGCCAGGGAGCCGCAGCTCCCTTCGGAGCCACATCCCTCCATCGACTTAACACCTGCTTTTGTGGATGCAGGCAGTCAACTTAAACTTCTAGTGTAGACTCTCTAAGTCGATTTAACAAGGTCGACTTTAAGTCAACTTAAGTCGACTTTGTTAAGTCAACTTAAGAGAGTCGACTTAGCTTTTCTAGTGTAGACATACCCTTAGGGCCCAGGAACTTCAGAGAGCAGAAGCAATAAAGTTTCCCAGACTTCCAAAACCAAAGCTCTGAATGGGCAGTTTCCCAGGAATAGCCATACCTCAGCAGCAGGAATTTGCTATCCTCAGAAATTTGCACCTTGATGTGACATAGCATAATGGTTTCAGTAGATTTTTAAAACTGCAGAGACCGTCTGTAATTCAGACTGCAAAGGGTTGAAAGAAGCATGTGGCACATTTATATCTGCCTTGACCACTTACAGCAAATATTGCCATCCATGCAGGCATTATGTAGGGAATAAACTTTTCCCAAAGAAATGTCCTGGGCCAAAAGTTGCTCTCGATAGCATCACTCTGAAGTCAATAGATTGCAGCGACGTAAAAACGAGCGCACTGAAACTGCGCTGTGTGGATTTTGGTTCCCTTTAATGATATTATCCAGCCACACATACTACAGTTCACTGCAACAGGCCTTTTCTCCTGCGTGGATGGTATACTACATAGTAACTTGTATGATCATATCTGTAGTCGTTTTCTGCAGCTCTTTATTCTTTGCCCGTATTTGTACTACAACACCTTAAGCCAGCAAGCCATTCGACAGCAATAGAGGTAGTTTATGGACCTGTTTACATAGTTATTTCCCTACAACCAAAATAAGAATCCCCAAAATCATTAAACTGAAGGTAAAATGGCGTTGCAAAACCAGAGCTGCTTTTGATTGACACCACTGTCGGCAGCACATCTAATAATGCATTGTATGTGTAATAAGAATGGCACCAGGAGCTAGACAGGACTGGGATGGAAGATCAGCCCAGTAAACCCATTTCATATCACTAACCAAATGCTCATTGGAGGAATATTTGATCACGATGACCTGGGCTGTATTTGGACAGGCAACTCAGAAGCAAGTGGCTCCGTAACCCATTACTAAGCCCCTTAAATACACAACTGCAGCATGCACTCCAACCATACTGCTGTTCACACCATGCATATCCCTAGGGAGAAATTTTTATCTGACCATGCAGCTGCAATTGAACATAATTATTCTTCACTTTATTAGACCTTAGCCTTTGTTTCCCTCATGTGTGAAGTGACTTCATTCCTAGTGACTTTTTTTAAAATTCATTCTCACCAATGAGAAATAGGCAAGAATCAAATTTTGGTTGGGATTGCCAACTTTTGCCGAGATACACATTGGGTGCATCTACACTTGTAAATTAAGTCGACTTAATCTACACTACACTTTCCTTAAATCGACTTAAGCAAGCTGCTTAAATCAACTTAAGGAAAATTAAAACTTTCTAAAGTCGACTTAAGCCAGTGTAGACCTGGAGTAGCCCTAAGTCGACTCTAAGTTGACTTAGGGCTCTCCAGGACTCCCCCACTGCCCTCCCTGCCAGAGTGGCTGGCACAGGGGGAGCCTGGTATGCCCCCCAACAGGGTAGGGCAGAGCCCTGCCCACCCTGCCCCTATGCCCTGCCAGGGTCCCTGTCCCCCTTTGCCCCATTGCACCAAGGTACAATGGGGCAAAGGCTGAGCCCACTGGCACTTGGCAAGGGGTGCCCCCCCTGCCACCGTGGACTAGTCCCAGGTCCACCTAGCCCCTAGAAGTCGACCTAGGCATCCAGTATGGACGCTCTAAGTCGACTTTGTAGGGTCCCCCCAAAGTCACAGGGGGGGACATGGCTACTTGTAAGATGGAACATGTGAACATGCTAAGTCAACCTAACAAAGTCGATTTCAAGTCGACTTTGTTAAATTCACTTAGCTAAATTGACTTAAATTAACAAGTGTAGACATAGCCATTGTGTGTGTGTGTGTGACTCAGAAAAGAAAACAAAAAGCTTCAAACATTTAGAAGAAATCATTAGAACTGACTGAAAATTTTCTCACAGAAACCTGTTTTTTTCAAAACTGAAACTTCCTACAGAAAAAGTGTTGATTTCAACAAAAAAAAAGATTTTATTATTGTTATTTCTAAACAAAATTATTCTTTTAAAACTCATTCTGCAATGAGTCAATTTTTTTTTCCATTCCATGTTGACTTATATTGACATTGTTTTTTGCTTTTTGAAAACTGAAAAAATTCAGTTTTCCATTTTTTAATCTGGAGCCCTCTCATTTTAATAAATAAATAAGTAAATAAATAAAATTGTCTATTTTTTTTCCCACTGGAAAAATTTGGAAAATAGTTTTTTAAAAAGTGGTTTCTTCACACATTTCACATACTTTTTTATTGTACTCCCTCCTTTTTCTAGCACCAAAAAAAAAAGACAAAGTAGAAAAAGGTAAAAAAAGTAGGCAGGGACCAAATATATAAAAAAAATTAATTAGAAAACTAAAGTATTTTGGTTTTCAAAAACCAAAATGAAATGACACTATAAGGCCACATTATATGAAAATTTTAATTTCAACATGAAAAAGTCCTGTAGAAAGGTCAACATTTTTCATTGTGAAATTTTCAAAAGAAGACTTTTTCCTATGATAAAAAAAATCGGAGTTTCTGATAAACTCTAGTAAAGTCAAAAGCTTAAAATCATCATGATGCTTCAGGTGCCAGTTGGCTTTCTAACCTTGCTCTATGGAGATCTAGAGCAAATACTATTTGTATAAATCATAAACATCCAGATCAAGAACCTTCACTGACCTCTCTAGGTCACATATTCAGCTGATTTAAGCTACCAGAGCTCCACTGACTTCAATAAAACTCTGACAATTTACTCCAGTTAAGCATCTTTTGCATCTGGTTTTGGAAACACATTGGTTCCTCTGACACTGTTGGGTTTTTTGCCTATTGCATGTGCCAGTTCCTGCCGCTCCTGGATCCTGAGCTGATTGACATTTTCATTCGCTTTTTCTTCTCCCCAAGAGCAGTCACTCCAGAAATCATCCCCAAAATGCACAGGTTCAGATGTAATAATCAAATCCAAAGCTTCCTGGCACTGCTTGCCTGTGCACTAAATCCTTGATAACAGATTAGCACGCCAGAGTCTGTGAGCAACCTAACAACTCTTTTTTCCTTCAACAAACCTATGGCTGGAAAACCTATAAATGTGCTATTTCAGCTGTTTTACACGGCTTATCGTGATTTTCTGAGTCTGGCCTCAAGACTTTGTATCCCCTTCTTAATAACATTTAATGCTACCATTATGTAATTGAATCCATTTTGTCCGTGTGGTGGGAATATTATTAAACTGTAATTCATTTCACTGTCTTCTTGCATTCAGACTCTCAAGTACAAGTCTGGAATGTCATAAGCTTTAAGCAAAGAAAGTGATCCTTAATCCTTCCAACACCTTCCATTGCCAATCCGAGTTTTTCCACAAGGAAGAATGATCAGTCCCTTTATCACTCCAGTTATTATATTACTTATTTTTTACCATATGTGCACAAAATCCATAGGGCTCCGAATCATTTGTCAGTGCTTCATCTTTGCCTGATACTGGAATATTCTTCATTAGCTTCATTTGCTGAGTCTTAACTTTTTTGCCAGAGCATTTTTTGAAATGCAGTCATGTCAGGGGATGGTACTTTTTACATCTGTTGCCCCCTCAACATTAAGTACCTGGCACGTTGCCATCCATCTTACAAGTAGCCATATTATTATTGAAACCACATGCTCATTAGTGAAGCTGGCTCCAGCTCAACAACCTCTGTCCGAAGCTAACATTATATTCCATTATATTGCAGACAACGAACGGGACAGTGTAGGATACAGTGGGCAGAAGAACAAACAGTCTCGTTTGATGAAATCTGAATCTGAAACTGTTAGAAATGTGATCTATTTTCTATCTCTGCATGTGCATGCATTAGTGTTTCATAGAAAGACACATTTTGGAGGGAAATATCATGGCATTACCTTATCTGTTTTATTTTTTTTATTTCAAGCCTTTCAGGGACAAACGCGCCCCTGGCCCCCGTCTAGCTGGTGTAATCACTTTATCCCTTGGGAGGCATGCAGGAGTATTACACTTAATAGAAAGGAGTGACTCAGAATCATTGCTTTCAATTAGAAATGTCCTGTGAGATTTCTGGCAATGGTGTTCTCTTCCGCTGGAGAGGAAAGAGAAGAGAGAGGCAGTGAGAAATCAGACAAAAGACATGGATACACAAAATACTATTAGTTTTTGATATGCCCCATTCACTTGCCTTGCTAAAGACAACAGCAGCATCTCTCCATACACATTAGCTTCAAGGGCTTATTTACATTTGAGCGTGCATTGAAGTCCTTGTCTTTTTATACTTGATAACCATGGAACAACATTTTCAAAGGTCAGAACCCTCAAACACAGAAAAATGGACCAAGACACGGTCAGTGTTTCTTTTCCTGCTGGAAATAGATATGTTTAAGGTCAGTTTCTGTTTCCTGTGTTATAACAGGTATTACAACAATGCTTGTGTACATAAAGTCTCAGGTGAACTATATTTTTCAAAGACTTTTGGTTTGGGTTTAGTTCAGTGATTTCTCAGAGCAGTAATCTTATTCCATTACACTACTTTCATGCTGGTTACCAAGGTGCACACAATTATATTTGGGTTGATTTCACCAGTTATTACAGTTCATACAAAGGCAAACCAGGACTCGGCCACCCATATCTCACCAAATCGATTCCCTGACACTGCAAGGACCTCGGGCTCTGGTAGCACCTCAGTCTCTCCTGCTTTCTGCTTTTGATGCACACTTCACACTGAAATGGTTTAGTCTAACTAATGTCATTGGGCTCAATATAGGGAAATCTGGGAGAAATGGAATGGCCTGTAACACACGGCAAGTCGGACCAGATGATCTAATGGTCCCTTCAGGCCTTAAGCTCTGAAATCTATGAAATCTGAGAAAAAAACATTTGCCCTCTTTTTAAAGCACACTCAGTTTCTTTGCACAAAAAAATAGTGTCTCCATAACTGATCTACATATCCTCTACCATTGCAGTGGTAAGCATGCATTTATCATATCACTTGAGAAAGATAAATATTTAGAGAAGCCAGGTGGGATTTATTTAAATGATTTCATGCCATAGTTTTAGAGAAGAAAACTCATTTAAAAAATACAACCTGCAAGAAGATAGCAAACAAGCTTCTTTTCTTTGAGCAAGGAAAGGGTTAAAACTCTGACAAATGATGTGCTAAATTTAGAGTCATTTTCGCATGTGGTTGCATGTCTAGTTGGAACTAGTCTGCCAAAACTCATTTTACTTATGACCCTTTACAACTAGCAGAGAAAGAGGGCCATTGTTTTCTTTGTATTAGCGAAATTAAAAACACAGTCCCACCGACTGAAAAGGCAAGCAGTGGAAGTCCTGTCGGAGGCAGAAAAGAAGCATTTTTAATTCTTACAAAACTACACGCAGACACATAGATATATGTGTGCATACAACCCCCACAAACATGTGTATTAGAGAGCAGATATAGTTCTGTATGTGCAGCATGTGTGGAAGGAGGAAAAGAAGGCAAGGGCATGCATCTCCCTTCACCCACCCCCACTGCAAACATCTTCCAGAATCTTTTCCCAGTACCAGATACTCTCAAAAAGCCCTATGCAATGGGTCTTTTACTAGACCAGGCTGCGCATTGCAGACCCAGCAGCTGACCAGGTAGCTACATGGATGTGTTCAGCTCACAAATAAGTTGAAGCCAGCAAGTATGAACGAGGGGAGGTAAATGCTTCCCTTTTTTAGAGCAGCCGCACATTATGATCCAGCATACATCCCCCCTAAACTATCTCATGCAGAGGAAGCTCTGAGGGTTCAGCTGGCCTAGGAAAATAGGAAAGTGTCCAGCCATGCAAGCCCTAACCACTCCAGCAAACAGATACAGAGCATTTTACAGCACTTAGGCTATGTCTACACTTGTTAAATCGACTCTGTTAAGTCAACTTAACAAGGTTGACTTTAAGTCAACTTAAGGCAACCTTGTTAAGTCGACTTAACAGAGCCTGTAGTGTAGACATAGCCGTCCACACTGGCTTTAAGTCAACTAAATAAGGTTGACTTAACTCAACCTTATGAGGTGGTGTTATTAAGTCGACTTAAGGAAGCGCTTAAGTCGACTTAATAAGCGCCCTGTGTGGACAGAGTTCTGTAGGTCGACTTAAGTTGACCTAAGGTGCCACTGTAGACACACCCTTAGGCTATGTCTACACCTAGAAAGCTATGTCGACTGTAGTAAGTCGCCTTTATAAAGTCGACTTTAAGTCGACCTTACCAAGTTGATGTAGAGAGTCTACACTACACCCTAAGTCAATTTGTTAAGTCAACCTAAACCCGGTGTGGACACCCTAGGTCGACATAGTTCTTTAAGTTGACCTATGGCTGGGGACAGGGGAGCCATGGCTCCCTTCTCCCCAGGATCCCCGCTCCCCGACGGAAGGGAACCGTGTTCCCTTCTTGCCGGGAAGCCTTGAGGTCCCAACAAGAAAGCAGCCACAGCTGCTCTCTCCCTGGGACCCACAGGGGTCCTGGCCAGAAGGGAGCCACAGGCTGGGCTCCCTTCTCTGGGACCAGAGCGGTCCCGGCCAGAAGGGAGCCCCACTCTCTTCTCCCCAGCCCCACAGGGTGTGGGCAAGAAGGGAGATGCCGATGCTCTGCTGACAGGGGATCCCCAAGGTTCCCCTGTCAGCAGAAGGCAGCCACTGGGCTCCAGCTGACAGGGAATCCCCTGTCAGCTGGAGTGCGGGGGAAAGCAGCTGCCTTCTGCGGTGCTCCAGCTGACAGAAGAACCACTCCAACTGACAGGGGAACCTCAGGGATCCCCTGTTAGCGGAGCGCCAGCAGTTCCCTCCTTGCCCGGACCCACGCGGGTCCAGGGAGAAGAGAGTGGGGCTCCTTGCAAGAAGGATTCTTTCTGCCAGGACCGCGACTCCCTTCTCAGCAGGGAGCCGCAGCTATGTCCACACTTAAAAAGTTAAGTCGACTTGTTAAGTTGGCTTAACAAGGTTGACCTTGTTAAGTCGATTTAACAGAGTCGACTTAACTTTTTAAGTGTGGACATAGCTCTGGAAAGCAGGAAGCACTTCTCCCCCTTCATAGTGCAAACCAGGGCAGGATTTAGCCTATAATAGAAAACAATTTAACAGCTGTGCAACTTTCTGCTGGTACTATGGTGACTGGGCAGTAGATTTTATTAACAGCAGTCTAGTGTCCTAATAGTTCTTAAATCCTTCACTGATGCTAGAAAGTGTGTCTCCCATTCATTTTCAAATTAAGGATTGGTCATTCTGGCTGCAAAAGGGACTCAATCCTGCAAGGTGCTGACAATTGCTGTGAGATGCTGAATGCTCTCATCTCCAACTGAGCCTTGCAGGACAAGCCCCTCTCTTGGATATGTTTAGTACATTGTTCAGCACTGAAGAAATTGTAGTAATGATTATTTTGTGTATACACAAGGTACACAGCAGATGTATGTATGTATGAGAGAGAGAAAGAGTAAGAGAGAGAGAGTTCATTTTAAATTGCTCTTTTTAAAACTCTTTTCCCCATATGCTGGAATAACTCCTCTCCACTGTGGATCTGATTATGAATCATTCGTTATCGCAGCCATGTATGAGTCATCATAATGAATTTCATTCCTCTTCTCATTTATTAATCTATTTATTAGTATTTCACCATGGTATTTAAGTGCCTTAATGTACTTTTCTCTCTGGTATTTTCTCACATCTATGTGCAAACACTTCTTATTCCCTTTAATTCTTTGACAATTCTTAACTTTGCACTCGCTCGGGGATGGGGTTGCTTTCCCTACAACAGGGGTCGGCAACCCCTGGCACGTGTGCCAAACCTGGCACACTGGCCGAGCCTGAGCGGCACGTGGCACCGCTCAGGATCCCTCACTGGCCCCGCTCCCCAGGCAGGCCAGCAGAGAAAAAGCAGCTGTGGTGCAGGGCTCCTGGCCCCTGCTAACTCTGCCCCCTGCTGGGCAGGGCTGCTGCACGGGAGCTGGGCAGGTCGGCCCTGCCCAGAGCTGTCACTGCCTTTAGGAGCCGGCCCAGCCCTGGCCCAGGCGCTGCCCGCTGGTGGGTGCTGGCCCGGCCCCACCCAGGAACCAGAGGTCGCCTGCTAGTGGGTGCTGGCCCCAGCCCTGACCCTGTAGCTGGGAACCGGAGGCCACCCACCAGCGAATGCCGGCCCTGGCTGGGAACTGGAGGCCCCCTGCCAGCGAGTGCTAGCCCCGGCCCTGGCCCTGGCCAGGAACCAGAGGGCCCCATCCCCAGCCCTGGCCAGGAACCAGAGGGCCCCAGACCCGGCCCCAGCTGGGAACTGGAGGCCGCTCACCTTTTGGCCCGGCCCCGGCACCTGCTGAGGTTGCGGTGGGTGGGGCTGGCATGGGGGCCGGCAAAGATTGCCGACCCCTGCCCTACAAGCTTTAACTGAGGTTGCATTTCTATTTCTTTTCATCTCTCTTTTTCATTTCCAAACCCAGTTTGGTTTTTTTAACTTTAGCTCTTTGAATAGAGTCTTCTGAAGATACACTGTCCACTTTTTGTTCCTTGCCTCTGATTTTTCAGGGGAACCATAGCCTGTTTAACTATACTGAGGGTATATTTTAGGAGTTCCTGTAAAGTGTGGGATACCTCTTTATCAAAGCAATCAGTAATTTGAGTGATTTAAGTGAATAAAATGTGCATACACACACAAATTATCCAAGTCTTACATTTTTATGAAGTTTCAAACTAATGCATCCAATATACAGTACAAATGGGGGAGGGGGACCATAAATGTGGGGGGAACAGAAACACAAAGGACCATGCTTTAAGTAGTAACCAGATAATTCCCCAAGCAAAACATCCCAATGTTTACTAATTTCCCAGCTGCAACACATTCTAGTCCTGTCTGGTAACTGTGGACACCAGTGGCACTATAACCATTCCGCATCTCCCTTTCTTTATAACACAAGATTAAAACTTAAATTGTAACCCAACGTATATGCCCACAACAATTCAAAATTAACTTCACATTCCTTAAAACTATTTACACTGCCATGTCCTCTTATCAACAGCATTGAATAGTTCTGAATATTATTCTAAAAATCAAGTCTTTGAGAAGATCTTAGCAGTCTTCCATCCCTGTTGTCACTTGTGTTGAGTTTGTGCATGGAGTTCTCTGTGGAGGGAGCTTACTCCCTGATAAAGAACAGAACTTTTCTTTGTTGTGTTGGGAAATACTGAAGATGAACCTGATTCCTCTGGAGAACTTTTTTGGAGTCTCCACTAGCTAGGATCTGGGAGTACCTGCCAAGTTTCGAACAGTTCCAAATGTCTGGGAGCTTTTACGTCAAACTTTGTTCCCTGACCTTAGTTCGGGTAATGCTTTTGTTCTGTGCCAAACATGGAAGTTATTTTGCAGCCAAATTTTTATTTCAGCAGCCCATTTTCAAAATTCCTTCAAGTCAGGTCACTTAGGTTTAAGTTTTGTTGGTGCCACAGGTAAAGGCATCCGTAGTTTTCTTCTCTTCAGAAGTTTGCTGAAGATTGTCCAGATGTAAGCAGCTCTGCCAAGAGTGCTTTATATGGGCCCAATGATTTTTGCAGAATTATTTTTAAAGTCTGCATTTCTCTTTCTACCTCCCTGTTGCACTGGGGGCAATGTGGAGTATTAGTCCAATGTTCAAAATGAAAGTCCTACAGAAATGCTAGGAATGGTTCAGAAATAAATTAAGACATTATCAGATATGAGGATTTAAGGAACTCCATGTCTTGCAAATATTGATTTTAGTTTCTGGACAACCTGTGCCAATGAAACCTGTATAAGTATTACCAAGTCAATATATCTGGAGAAGAAATTAACTGCAATAACGTGTGTGTGTCCTTTCCAGAAAAACAAATCTGTGGCTACCCATTGCCAGGGTCAGTCAATTAACTTTGTAGAGAGAATGTTTCTAGCAACGGGTTCCCCCCGTTATGTGCCTGATAGACCTCTAGGGCATTTAATTCCCAACCTTTTCGACTTGAGAGCCACAAGTATAATTTGTATACCCTGAAGGGCCACCAGTCTCTGCCAGCAATGCACCCCTTCCACACTGCAGCCAGATGGAAAGAGTTAAGCAAGAAGGATCTTCTGTCACCTGGTCTGCAGCAGGGAAACCATGAACTCCACCTGGGTCTCTAGGCAGCAGCTTCCTTCTGCAGCCAAGGGGACGGGAGATCAGTGCACCCCTTCCTCTGGCTCCAGCACGGACCCCAGAACCTAGGGACCCAGGTGAAGCACTTCATCATGCTCCTTGCTACAGTCAGTGGGAGGGGAGAGCTGCAGCAAGGAACGTGCACTAGCAACGCACTACAGGTGGGTACTTAAGCAGTGGCTCCTTTCTGCAACCAGCAGGAGGGGAGCCACAGGCCACTCTGAAAGATCCTGTGGGCCAAAAGTGGCCCGTGGGCCACAGGTTGGGACTCACTGCTCTAGGGTCTGAATTTGCCTACTGGTACTGGGCCATCATACAAACTGTGGGGCTCATGTCCTGCACTTATTTATATCTTGGCTTACCTCATGGATTTTGGAGAGCATATCTTTCTGAAGTACTGCAGGGACAAGAAGGCACCATTCTTGCAGAAGCAGGCCATTGCACATGTGAAAGTTATTTCAGTCCTGCCAATATGGTGTTAGCGCTATTGGAAGTTGACAGCTCTTTAGCAGAAAGGAAGGGTTTCTACTGTGTCTCATTCTATAGTTGTTCATCTCTAATTTGCTGAAGCTGGCCAGCATTGCTGCCAAAATACAGTCACCAAAGACTTTGACATCTATTTCTAAACTCTTTTCTTCTTCTGATGGTGGCTTTTCAAATGGGTACATCAACAGACTGTCATCTGCTGCTATGAGTGAATTCCATGGTATGTGTTCAGTGTTGAAAAAAAATCACATCAGCCGTAATCAAAGTCTTTGACTCCTAGATGGAAAGTCATGAAGTGGTTTTGAATCCAATAATGCAACTAAGAACTTGTGGTCTGTTTCTGGGTTAAAATCCAAGCCAAACATATATGCGCTGAGCCATTCATAGGCCCAAGTGACTGGTAGAGCGTCCTTTTCCACTTGGCTCAGTTTCTGTTAGGTTTCTTCATAAAAATGCAACAGGTCTCTGGTCTACTTGTGGCTGCTTTTGTGTGAGCACTTCTTCTAAGACATATGAAGATAGTCTACTGCTGCATTTGTTGGATAGTTTATTGAATACTGTGCCAAAACAGATGGAGCTGTTTGTAGTTCCCTTATTTTATTAAATATGTTTTGTATTGTCCACCAGATCCACATATTGTGATCATTAAGGAGTTATCTTACAAGTTTTGCTAGATGAGCTAAATTTGGTACAAATGTCCCAAAATGATTTGTCATACCCAGGAATCTTTCTAGAGCACAAAACCCATGGTGTTCACATAAGGTGAGTAATGCCTTCATTTTGTCTGAATCCTGCTGAATTCCCTCTTTGCTAATTGTGTGGTTTTAGAACAAATTGATAAATTAAAAAGTAATAAGTCACCAGGACCAGATGGTATTCACCCAAGAGTTCTGAAGGAACTCAGATATGAAATTACAGAACTACGAACTGTGATTCATAACCTTTCACTTAAATCAGACTCTGTAGCAGATGACTTTGAGCAGCTAATGCAATGCCCATTTTTTAAAAAGTACCAAAGGCAATACTGGCAATTGCCTAACTTCCATACCAGACAAATTGGTTAAAACCACAGTAAAGAAAAAATTATTGGACACATAGATAAATATGATATGTTGAGAAAGAATCAACATAGCTTTTGTAAAAAGAAATCACGCCTCACCAATCTATTAGAATTCCCTGAGGCAGTCAACAAGTATATGGACACAGATGATCCAGTAGATATAATGTACTTGGACTTTCAGAAAGCCTTTGCAAGAGTCTCACACCAAAGTCTTTTAAGCAAACTAAGTAGTCAGGGTATAAGAGAGAAGGTGCTTTCCTGGAGTAAATGGTTAAAAGATAAGAAACAAAGTGTAGGAGTAAATGGCTAGTTTTCACAATGGAGAAAGGTAAATAGCAAGGTCCTCCAAGGATGTGTACTGGGACTAGTGCTGTTCAATAAATGATCTGGAGAAGAGGGTGAATGATGAGGTGGCAAAATTTGCAGACCATACAAAATTATTCAAGATAGTTACGAGCAGAGCTGACTGCAAAGAGTCAAAAAGAGATCTCACAAAATTGGGTGACTGGACAACAAAATGGCAAATGAAATACAGTGTTGAGAAGTGCAAAGTAATGTACACTGGAAAACATATTCCCAAATATACGTACATATTGATGGAATCTAAATTAGCTGTTACCACTTAAGAAAGGGATTTTGGAGTCGTTGTGGATAGGACCCTGTAAACATCTGCTCTGTGTGCAGCAGCAGTCCAAAAAAACAAAAACAAAACCAAACCCCACAATGTTAGGAACAATTAGGAAAGGTTATAGATAATAAAACAGAAAATAACATAATGTCATTATATAAATATATGGTATGCCTGTATCTTGAACATTGCATGCAATTCTGGTTGCCCTATCTCAAAAAAGATGTATAAGAATTGGGAAAAGTTCAGAGAAGGGCACAACAATTATTAGGGGTATGTAACAACTTCCTTAAGAAAAGAGATAAAAAAGACTGGCACTGTTCAGCTAAGAAAAAAGATGACTGGGGAGATATCGTAGAGGTCTATTAAATCATGAATGGTGTAGAGAAAGTGAATAGAGAAGTGTTATTTACCCCATCACATAACACAACTAGGTGTCATCTGATTAAATTAATAGGCAGCAGGTTTAAAATAAACAAAAGGAGGTTCTTTTTCACACAATGCACAGTCAACCTGTGGCATTCATTGCCATGGGATGTTGTAGGCGGGGTCAAAAATAATTAAGTAAGTTAATGGAGGATAGGTCCATCAATGGCTGTTAGCCAAGATGGTCCACGATGCAATCCCATGCACTGAGTGTCCCTAAACCTGCAACAGCCAGAAGTTTGGAGTGGATGATAGGGGATGGATCATTTGAAATTGCCCTCTTCTGGTCAGACCCTCTGAAACCTCTGGCACTAGTCACTGGTCAGAAGACAGTATACTGGGCTAGATGGACTATTGGTCTGACCAAGGATGGCCACTGTTATGTTTGGTTCTACAATTTTTAATGACTCCTTTCAAAATTCATATTTCTCACTTGGAGTGAGGCCAGCTTGCTGAAGACCCATCAAAGCCGCATGTGGTTGGTCATTTTTATTTCTGTCACACACCCCAACACACCATCTGCCTGGCAAAACTGACATGATCTGAGAGATTCTTTTTTGGAAATGTTCCAGTGCTGGTGGTACGCCACATGGAAGATGACTGAAACAATAACTTTCAAATGGGGATATGAATGTCGTTAATGGCACAGCTTATTTAGCAAGGAGAATTTACTAAGTCTGCTGTAGCATCTAACTTTGAGAAGACATTGACCTGTAATAACTGAGCTAGTGGCTAATCAGCTACAAGAAGCGTGCATCTGTCTCTACATACATTTTTATCAAGTGGTATACGGTCCACACAAATCCAGATTTTGCCACTGGCCTTCAACACTACAACTGTCCTTGCACACCTTTTAGTAGGTTTTTCTATCTGAAAAAAAACAACCCCCATATCTTCCATTCTTTTTAATTCTTCTTTAACTTTTCTCCCTAGAAAGAGTATAGTAATGTGGCTTGTGACTATGAGAGTACAGGGACTTTCTGAAGTTTTATTTTGCATTCTCCTGACAGCTTTCCTAGCCCTGTGAAGATGTTTGGATTCATTTCCTGTAGAGTTTGCTTTTTTGCCATCAATGCTTTCCAGTCTCTCTGCTAGGTAGAGTGCTTGTAGCAGTGCCAGCTGTAGTAAGGGAGTTACCAGTGTCGGTATTATGTGTATTATTTGTTGAGGAACTTTCTGTATTTCCTTCAATTTCCCAAAGAACCAGCCAAAAATATCCAATGTATCATCACTAGTTCAATGTAGAATCTTATTGATTGTTGCAGATCTCCAGCCCGAGATCAGTTATCATCTTTTTTTGGAATTGCAGTGACCGCTGCCCCAGTATCATTTTAAATTTAAGGTTTTGACTGTTTCAACTCCTGGTTTGTGTACCAAGGTGGTGTCTGTTCCATCGAGACTATAGCCTCTAGAAGTATGGACTCATTGCCATCCAATTATAACAGTCCCTCTTGGATTCTTTCCTCTACTCTTGGTGATCAGTAGGCTGTCAGTGAGATTACTCACAATTACAAATGTGAAATGTATTTTGCAGAAATATTCTGCAGTATCCACCTGCAAGTGATTTTGGTGAACTTTCTTGCTTGCAAGCTTGAATGTCAGAGGACTCGTGGAAACTGATCGCTGAAGGGTTGCAGTCAGACAAATTCATGTACCAATCAGCATGAATATTTCCAGTGATTTTTGCAATATTCATCCTGATCTAGTAGCAAGCTATTTTTCACTGTTGGACTTCAGGCTGTTCAGGGCAAGGACCATGTCCACCTAGGAGTTTGTACAGTACCTGACACAATGGGGTCCTGACCCTACTGGAGCTTTTGTAACCCATATGCCTCTCTTTGAGATACCTGCTGAGGGTGGGTTACTGTTGCTGGGCAGATTAGCTACCCACGACCAGAAATTTCTGGAAGCAGGGAGTGGTAGCATTTTGAGCATGCTCCACAGTGTACCCTGCTGGTGTGATGTCATGTTGTCAGTCAGATGACATGAGAGCAGCAGTCTGTACGGACAGCAGGCAAGAGCTGCCTTGAAAGGAGACCATGTGTTCAGTTTTCTGGATAGAAGCTGAGCCAGGAGTGAACAAGATGTTTTCTCCCTGTAATGGAGTCATTTGCAACAGAACTTGCAGACATGCATAAGGGACTGAGGGCTGGTTGCAAAGGAGAAGAAAAAGCCTGCATGTAATGCTACAGAGGATTCCAGCAAAGGAAGAAGAGAACAGCTATTTCTTGCCACTCAAGCTTCTACACTGGAACAGAGACTGTAGCTGAGAGTTGGGTGAACTCCACACAGACTTTGGGACTCTTGGGTATCTTTCCTGCGGGGTTTTCTGTAGGGATTGTTCGTGGTTAATTGTATTTTGTTTTCTTAGGATAAGGTTCATTTAGTTAGTAGTTAATAAAGTTCATTGTTATGTTTATTGTAGTAGTATTTTAATGTGGGAGTGTAGCTCTGGGCAAGCTTCGCTGTGAGTCCCATACAGACTGGATCCTGGGTCTCCAGCTGCTTTCTCCACAGGAATTGGGATTGATTTCTGTGAGGCACTGGAGAAGGGCAACTGAATGAATTTTAGCCCACCCGAAGTTTACACTTTCAAATGTTCCTCGAACACAAATTTAAAAAATACTAATTGGTGACAATTGTGTACTAGCAGAGTATTAGTCTCTAGACATCTCTGATTACAGTGAAGTTCAATAGTAGAAGGTTTTGTGGAGTAGAGATAGCCTGATATTGGAAGAAGAAAATTATCAGATGTTATTCAGGCATGATTCCACTTCCAGGGAATCTGTTGTAGTTTTTCCATTGATTTAAAGGGAAGTAAGATTAGACTGCTTCTGAGCACAGAGTTGTAAAACTGAATGGTACGCACTCCCTCTTTCTCTTGTGCTCTCGCTTCCCTGCCCCAGTCATATATGTTATACCACTTTTGTTCATATGTTAAATACATTATGGAAGTACTTGTGCATGAGAACTGTGGTTAGACACATACATAACTGTCTAGAGAACATGACCTATGAGGGAAGACTGAGAAAATTGGCTTTGTTTAATCTGGAGAAGAGAAGGCTAAGGTGGGACATGGTAACAGTTTTCAAATACATCAAATGTCACAAGGAGGAGGGAGAAAAATGTTCTCCTTAACCTCTGAGGATAGGACAAGAGGAAATGGGCTTACATTGCAGTAAGGGTGGCATAGGTTGGACATTAGGAAAAACTTCCTAACAGTCAGGGTAGTTAAGAACTGGAATAAATTGGCTAGGGAGGTTGTGGAATCTCTGTTGTTAGAGGTTTTTAAGAGCAAGTTAGATAAACACCTGATCAGGAGTGGCCAAACTGTGGCTTGTGAGCCACACGCGCCTCCTTTACAGTAAAAGTGAAGCTTGCAGAATAAGCTCCTTCCTCCCGTTCACCAACTACTAGACTGGGATGGGGAGCTTGGAGCTTCTGGTGGAGCTAGAGAATTCTGCCCAGTGGGAAGAGGGTCTTGGGGAGGTCATTAAGTTTGGCCACCCCAATCTAGATAATACTTAGTCCTGCCATAAGTGCAGGGAACTGAACTAAAAGACCTCTTGATGTCTTTCCAGTCCTACACTTCTATGAGTAATATAACTTTTCAATCTAAAATACATGCATTTGGTCTACAAGAACATAAAATTGCAAGTAGAACTATTTTTAAAGGAAATGCTGTGTGCTAAATTAAAACATCCAAAACACATTGGACTGCCCCAAATACATAAAAGGAGGGAGAAAAATTGTTCTCTTTAACAGCCTATGATAAGACAAGAAGCAATGGGCTTAAATTATGGTAAGGGAGGTTTAAGTTGGACATTAGGAAAAGATTCCTGACTGTCAGAGTGATTAACCACTGGAATAAGTTGCCTAGGCAGGTTGTGGAATCTCCATCATTGTAAGTTTTTAAGAGCAGGTTAGACAAGCACCTGGCAAGGATGGTTTAAGAGAGTATTTGGTCCTGCCATGAATGCAGGGGACTGGTCTCGATGACCTTCCATGGTCCTTTCCAGTTTCTATGGATATGTCTACACTGGCAATTTAGGTTGACTTGTGTAGTCTTAAATTGACCTAAATTACTACCCGTCCACATTGGACTTTCATTAAGTTGACTTAAGAAATTCCTTAAGTCGACTTAATGAAAGCTTACGTCAACTTAGTAAGAACCGCTGGTTAGGTCAACCTAACCCTTTAGTCGACTCCTTAGGTCGACTTAAGCACAGTGTCGACATGGATTAACCCTTAAGTCAACTTTATTAAAGTCGACTGAAGGGCAGTTAGGTCAATTTACTAAGTCCCCGTTCAGAGTAACCACTTTGTTAAGTCGACTTAATAAGGTCGACTTTAAGTCGATTTAAAGTGGACCTTATTAAGTCGACTTAACAAAGTCAACCTAACTTTCTCTAGTGTAGACATAGCCTAAGATTCTATGATTAACACCAATGCACAGGTTTGCAGACTGCTTTTCTTATTGAGGATTATCTTTATTCATTCAGGTGCTACTTCTTCCTGAAAGGACAATGTTGGAGTACTCTAAGGGTCTGCAGTGGAGAGAGAGTTGGAGAGGCTTTGTTTGTCCCTACCAGTAAAATACTTTTCTGGGAAGTGCTTTCTCAGCTAAGAAGGATAGGTGTTTCTTGCAATTGAAAGTCCGTTTGCCAGAAGCATAATTCTGCTGCTCAGTGATGACAGTGTAGCCAAGGTCTGGTTTGTTCCATCCAGAGCAGGGTTGGATTGCTTAACTTTTAAAATATAGAATAGCATATTTTTCATGAAATGTGTGTAATGAATCATGATAAAATATTTTTAATCCTTAAGCATTTAATGTTTTTGCTATTTTCTTTTCAGGTACTGTCTGAAGGAAACTTTGCCCTAGCATTAAGTCAGCATATACTTTTCTTACATGTAGCAGAGGCACTAGGAAGAGAGAGATATTTCCCCTTCACCCGTTTCATCAAGCCAAATACAAAAACACAAGCCAAGAATCTTTCCTCAGTGGAATTCTTCTTTTCACATTGTATGTGCTAATGAATGTTATCTGGGAACTCTGAAAGGGTTCTCGCTAACAACTGACAAAATGCACACATTAGAAATCTTTACAGCAGACTAGCTGGTTTCTGCCTTTTCCAGCCTGACGAGGATTGTCTGCTCTGCTGAGGGTGAGCTATTTCTTTTCTAGTAAAGGAAAATGATTACTCATGATCTCTCAGCAAATGACAATTCCTTGTTAAAATCAAGTGTCTGTGTTTGCTTGCAAGGGCTGGCAAAGGGCTACGGAGTCTTTTGGGCCCTATACTCATTTAAACTATAGACCATTTTATACTATTCTGGCTGTGCCAACGTGGCCTAAAGTGGGTGTAAAGTACATTTGCACTCACTTTCCTGCCCCTCTTCGCCAGTCCCGGAGCACATGCCTCTACATGTCTCAGCTACGTGCTGCAGGGCAGGAGATTTAAAAGGGCCAGCCAGCCAGCCTTCCTCAGCAGAGCTCCTCCCAGGTGGCTCAGGCAGGCTGTCTGTGCCTGCCAGGGTCGCAGTTTAGAGCACTTGGCTAGCAGCACATTTGGGGCCTGTGGCTAGTGCCAGTGATTCTCCTGGTTCGTGCCCGCACGGTCTACCTGGGGGAGCTGTAGCGCAGCACTCTGGTGTACACTGCCGTTCACATTCCTGTAGTCTGGAACCCTTTAGACTGCCAGAGAGCTTGAAGAGACATAATGCTATGGCTACATTGCCCCAGAGTTCAGACTACAGGAGTGTGAACAGCAGTTCAAGGCGGGGAGAAGCAGCCCGTGGGGCTAGGCGAAGCTCTGCTCCACAAAACCTTCTACACTATTGAACTTCACTGTAATCAGAGATGTCTAGAGACTGTAATACTCTGCTAGTACACAATTGTCACCAATTATTATTTTTTAAATTTGTGTTCGAGGAGCATTTGAAAGCTCCAGTAGGGTCAGGACCCCATTGTGTCAGGTGCTGTTAAAACTCCTAAGTGGACATGGTCCTTGCCCTGGACAGCCTGAAGTCCAACAGTGAAAAATAGCTTGCTACCAGATCAGGATGAATATTGCAAAAATCACTGGAAATATTCATGCTGATTGGTACATGAATTTGTCTGACTACAACCCTTCAGCGATCAGTTTCCACGAGTCCTCTGACATTCAAGCTTGCAAGCAAGAAAGTTCACCAAAATCACTTGCAGGTGGATACTGCAGAACATTTCTGCAAAATACATTTCACATTTATAATTGTGAGTAATCTCATTGGAAAACAGATTCTAGGAATTAAATACACACATTCATGGAACACATATTCAGCCAAAACAGCTTCAATTTCAAATAGTAAATGCTTAGTATATTTTAAATTTCAGCTTCAATTTCAAATAGTAAACAAACAAGCTGCAGATCAAGAATTATTCACAGAGGCCTTATCTACACTGAAAAAAACTGTAGACCCGCTCAATCGATCCTGGAAGCACTCTCGGTCAACTCAATAGCTCCACCCCTCCAAGTGGAGTAAGGCTACGTCAACCTGAGTGCGCTTCAAATTGACGCAGCTGAGCGAAGACATTGGAGTAAGTAGGAGTAACTAAGTCAGAGGGAGATATGCATTCTGTGACACGCAGATTGCGTATCTCCCGCCAACTCAGCCCCGTAGCGTAGACCTAGCCAGATATTCCCGAATGATTCTGAATAATAAATCAATTAAAGAAAATTGTGATCTGTCCATAGAAAATTTGAAAAGAGAAAAAGAAGTGAAATTCATTAAGTTACTTGTTAAGAATTATTTATCTCACTCTACCTACTACCCACATTTTGAAAAGGCAGCATTGCACAGTCTGCAGCCAAGATTCACAGGTATGCACCAGCCTGTTTGTGCTGCTCCAATGATGCAAAGCAGCCCTAAGCACACTGTAACATGTCAGTTAAGATAGGTACGTGACTGCTTTTCATCACTAGATCGATGCAAAACAGCCTCGGCGAAACAGAGCACCCATCTCTAAGCTTTAAAATTAAGATAAAAATTTGAAAATGTTCATATAGGAAACCAGTCAAACCCATTTTTAAAAATAGAAACCTCTCAGGCTATGTCTACACTTACTAAAGTTAGTTCGAATTAGTTAATTCGAACTAAATAATTCAAACTAATTTTAGTTAGTTGGAATTAACTTAATTCGAACTAGAAAAATTCAATGGGCCGGTTAGTTCGAACTAAGCAATTAGTTCAAACTAACATGGCCACATTGGTTAATTCGAACTAACTAGTTTGAATTAACCCTTAGTTCGAATAGCATATTCGAATTTATTGGTTAGAATTAAGGAAGCCCTTAATTCGAAATAATTAAAGCCTAGTGTAGCCATGGCTTTAGTTAGTTCAAATTAAGCTTCCTTAATTCAAACTAACTTGCCAGTGTAGACATAGCCTCAGAGAACCAAATTTTGATCTCATTTGTATGAATAATTCTGAAGTGACTCCACCGAAGAACACTGGTCTTATACGGGGGTAAGCAACATCAGAATTTCTCATTTTCACCTTGAGTGGTCAGTTTTTTGATACCAAGAAGAGATTTTGAACCTGTTTTTATCAACCTGAAACTTTGTTACTTTGGGGTGGATGAGTACCAGAAGAGAAACTAATTCTCTCTGAGAAGTATTGCTTACTCCTCAGTCTGACAAATACTCCAGTCTTCAGTTAGGATCATGTTGAGTGATGTTTCTCAAAATCACTTTTTGTTATAAAACACCTCTGTAATGCATCTCAAGTCCTTGGCTTTGAAAGAAGGGGATCTGTAAAATGAGGATGGACTGTATCACAATTGACTATAAAACTGCAAGGCAAAATTACAGCAAGCACTTTGGTTTATGAGTGCAAATGAAACATCTCACTTCAACACACTGTGGACAGTTTTATTTTCACTTGCGTCTTTATGAAATGGCTGCCAATACAGCCACAAACATTTTCTCCAAGAAGAACATGCAGCCAGATCAAAAAAGGAATCACATTCGTTTCTCAGATGCCCCTGGGACTGCCACAGGGTTAACAGATGACCCAAAAAGACTTTTCAAATGGGATTTTAACTTTTTTGTTTCTTCCAATAGATTCAAGAGCTCTATCCAACTTCCATAGAAGTCAATGACAAAACTACTATTTATTTCAATGGGGAAAGGATCGGGTCCCTTATTTGCTGTTTTGGCACTTTTCAGAATCCTGTATTTTTTTATTAAAAGGAAATAAATCCCTATCTGTATTTAATCACACAACTAGCATGAAAATGAACTCAATGAATAAAAATGTCAGGAGTGGGAAATGATAGGGTACTCTCTTAGCCAAGATTTCTGTCTAAAATTAGCTTGCCTTTTTGGATTTATTGCTGTTATTAAGTGAATGTCCTTCTGACAATAAAGCAGTGCTTCTTGGATTTAGGCAGTGTTGTGAAGAATATGATAAAGTGCTCTGTGATGTATGACTTTGATTGACTCAAGGGACCTTACTGTTTCAATGCTGTGGTCTGTTCTTTGTTCACTAGACGAAGACTTTGTGTTCATTTAATATGTAGTTCGGACCAAAACTTGGAGAAGGATGTGTGTAAAGATGTAGAGTACCTTGTTTCTGCCATGCTAACATGATGAATTACAGTGTATTAAGGAAGTGTTGACACATGTGGGAAAAGGCTCTTGACATGCTTGCCAGTAATTAAGGCATATTGTATGTAAAGTCACTAAAAAAAAGTTGGAGGCTTGTTTTTTTGTTATAGGATAGTTTGCCAAGTAGTGTTATTCATAATCTTGATGGAAAATACTTGTATCTTCAAAATCTTCGTGGTTCACACAACGATGAAGGCAACAGGGAGAGAGATTCATTAGTATGAAAAGTTTAAATGTTTCCTGTGGCCAGATAGGTAATGGTTTCCTGCTGGAGAGGAAATGCTGTATTGAATCCAAAGCTTAACTGATAAATCACCTGAATGCAACCACTATGATCACAAAGCCTGATGAATTGTTACTCAAATGTAAGGGAGTCTACATTAACTTCTGAGTGCCCAAGGAGTACACCTAAGATTTGTTCTCCACCTGTACCACCCTCAGGTCTCACTCTCATCACCGCTAGAAAGAAAAACCAGGTATATAAATTCTTTATGCCAAAAGTCTCAGGTCCACCAAGAAAAGCAAATGCTCCAAGGCCTGGCTTCTTTGCCTGGAACACTGAGATCTAGACACTTGCTGCCAAAGAGCTGTGGTTCGCAGACCTGGTCCCAGCTTGGAGGACCTGGAATCAAGCGCATTTACACTCTGCAATGCAGGCTTCAGATGTGCACCACCCTAATCATTAGTCTAGGCAAGTTGCCTTTGCTTCCAAGCAATCTTCACAGCACTATACATCCATCATCCTGCAGATTTAAGAAATCAGCTACAATCAGGTAGGATTAACTCAGCAAATATTTTAGTTATCTTTCCAGCTGTCCATAAAGAGTCACTGGTCATTCTGTAATTCAGAAGAGCTATTTCATCTATATTTTTGCTTTATAAATTTTCATATCCACTTTTTTGTGGGATCCTTTTAAAAACAAACAAACAATTTAACAGATCATAAGACATTTGAACCTCGAAACCAATCGAAGTTATAGATATGACCATTTTCTTGACAGTTTTTATGTACAGCAAATGTAGCAGCATATTTTTATGTTTAGTGCTGGTGATTACTGTTTCAATGTGTGAACAATTTGAGCTAGATAGCCATTATATACATGGCAAATATAGGATTTAGTATTTGTTTCAAATTTACAGTACTCCATAGATTCATAGACACAAGCGATGGAAAATAGCTCATAAGTCACCTAGGCTATGTCTACACTGGCAAGTTAGTTCGAATTAAGGAAGCTTAATCCAAACTAACTAAAGCCATGGCTACACTAGGCTTTAATTAGTTCAAATTAAGGGCTTCCTTAATTCAAACTAATAAATTCGCTATGGAATATGCTATTCCAACTAAGGGTTAATTCGAACTAGTTAGTTCGAATTAACCAGTGCGGCCATGTTAGTTTGAACTAATTGCTTAGCTCGAACTAACCGGCGCATTGAATTCAATGCAATTTGCTAATTCAAACTAAGCAAGTGCCATGAATGGCACTTGCTTAGTTCAAACTAAATTTTTCTAGTTCAAATTAAGTTAATTCGAACTAACTAAAATTAGTTCAAATTAGTTAGTTTGAATTAACTAAGTCGAACTAACTTTAGTAAGTGTAGACATAGCCCTAGTTTTTAAGGCATTTTGTACGAATACATCAGTGTCCTTCCACAAAAAAGGACCAAATGGGAGTGTACATGGTGTAAATGCTTAACAGGGTTCACCATGCTGAACAAGTCAAATGGCATTCCTGTGGATTCAAAAAACTCTATGGAAAAGAGGTAATAATGTTCAGTATGCTGTCGCTTCTGCATCACAGAAGGCAACAAATCTACACTAACTGCACAGGATTGCCAAGGAAATATGGGACGCTCCATGACTGAAAATAATCTCCTCATTTTAATAGGGTACCCACCATCTATTTGGACAGTGACTACCTTGTTCAAAGGAAATACAGCTTAAGCGACAAACCACTCACAATGTTAATAAGCTGAAAAGTATTTTGGGATCATTTAGAAGCTTCTACTTCCTTTCTTCTTTTTCTTGAGGTATATGTAGGTTCTTCTAGAATTATTTCCAAAGGAATAGCCTAACATGCTGTGCTTTAGACTGGAATACTGCTGCCTCGTGAAATACTTTAAACACTTTGTTCAATGAGATATATTGTTTACGAGGCACAATTTGTATATGTTGTTCCGTGGGCCAGCATAGCCTATATTTAGTACAGAGTACATCTTCCAAATACATAAATTCTACACGTTTCTTCTATAAACAACTGACCTTGTAATTTGCTCCAATTACTATGGACTTCCAGGAATTTAATCACCTCTCATAATACCTTCTGTAAATTTGATTTTTTTTTCCTAGTTGGGGATTTACAGTATTTCATACTTTTGGCTCCTTAGAATAAATGAATACTTTCCAGGTTTTTTAAAAGATCTAGGTGTCATAGTCGACAGCTCAATGAAAATGCCTGCTCAGTTTGCAAATGGGGAGCAAATAAGGTGCTAAGCTGCTTTAAGAAGAGAAGAAAAAATAATATGGAAAATATATTCTGGTTGTGTGAACTGAAGATATAGCCTCAGCTTGAATTCTGTTCCTTTGCCCACTTCATATTTAATAAAGCATAGGCAACATTAAAAAGTTCTAGAGGAGTGCAAAAAAAATGGTTAGAGAAATAGCTAAGGTGAAAAGAAATTCTTATATGAGGGACAAATAAAAGGAAGATAGTCAAGGCCCAATTATTTTGCAAAGATAAAAAGAGGAGATAAACTAGAGGTATATAAAATAGATAGCATGTAGAAGACCAGTTGGATGTCTCCATTCACACTTTCCTACAATACAAACACATTAAGACGGACAAATAAAAGTAGAAAACAGACTTAACGAGGTAAAAGTAAATATGTTCCTATGCAATGCAGAATTAATCTTTAGAACTCGAAGCCAGTCTCATTTGCTTAGTGCAAATACCTTAACAGTAGAGCAGGTTGACTATTTTTCAAGTGATAAACTTTTCTGGCAAAAAATGTTTCATTTTCCACTGAAAAATTTCAGTGTCATCAAAATGTTTCAGTTTCAAATGATATTTTGAATGAACATTTGAAAAATTTCAAAATTTTTCATTTGACCTAGTGGGCAAAGAAATCCCATTCCCTTCCATTTTTCTACCCCCTCCCCCCTTCCCTTCCCATCCACCTCTAGTCCTCATCCTCCAGGAAAATAGTGGGAGGTGTTTTGTTTTTAAGTGAGAAAAAAGTCAAAACTTACAAATGATTTTTTCATTTAATTTTTTAAAGAAAGTTTAGAATTTTATTGTCATTTATATTTTCATTAAAAAAGTTGGGTCTGGGGGTTTTTTTGGGGGGGGGGTGTTGGTTTTTTTAAAATTCTTGATGGTGAGATTTTTTGACCAACTCTGCTTATTAAGTTTCTAAAATGGATAAGACATAAGAAAACCAATAATTACACTAGATGGAATAAAAAATCTCAGGGTTATAAGCCCATGTGACTCAATTTACAAGCCAATCCTTATCTGCCTGGGCAGTTTGTTCACTAATTGTCTATTCTGTGGCTTTTTGTGCATACCTCTGAAATGGGTGCTGCATTATCAGAGAAACTAAGATACTGGTAAAACAAACAAGAAGTCTGGTGGCACTTTTAAAGACTAACAAATTTATTTATCGCATGAGCTTTCGAGGGAGAAAATCCCACTTCGTCAGACGCTTGATGATGTGGGATTTTCTCCCACGAAAGCACATGCAATAAATAAATTTGTTAGTCTTTAAAAGTGCCACCAGACTTCTTGTTTGTTTGGCTGAACTAGACTAACACAACTACCCCTTTGGAACTAAGATACTGGTGTAGATGAACTATTGGTCTGATCCAGGTATAACAATTCCTATATTCCTGTTATATACCAAAATGCTTAGAAGTCATGAGCATGATCATTGTAACCTTTACTCACATGAGTAATCACCATTCAAACAAGTAGTCCTATTGGACCAGGTCCTGAAACCCTCGCTCAGTTTCTATTCAGTCAAAACCCATGCTGACGCTAGAGGGAGTTTTGCCCGAGTAAAATTTAAACAGGAACTTCAATGTGACTATTTATATCAGTAAGAGCTTGTCTCTACACAGCAAGCTACAGTGTGGCAAGCCAGGGTGTGAATCTACAGCACACAACCTTGCCGTGTTCCATGTAACGTTCCATGTGGATGTTGCTACAATGAGCCACTCTCTGGGACTTTCGCTGTGCTGTAGCAAGGTCCATGTAGGCCATAACCACATTGCAAGGTGGTGTGCTGCGGCTTCACACCCTGGTTTCTGTTCAGTAAATTGCTTGGTAGGCAAGCCCTGAGGGTTGCTTTATAGTAGCCAAAAATTCCAATTGCACTTACATTAACTAGCATAAAATTTCTAGGGGTATCAGCTACGAATCCTTCAGTGTAGAAACTAATCACCAGCAGGACTGAGAAACAGTTTTCCCTTTTGGTATAATATTATATGCATCACAAGGGTTTAAAAATCTGGCACTGGCTGTGCTATAGTTGGAGACAGAGTAATAGTCTAGATAGGCCAATTGTCTATTCCAACTTGCAGCCTAAGCAAGATTTTAAAACAGAGGGCTTCTCCTCTGGAAAAGTGGACAAGGTAGGAACACATAGACCCACAGACAGTCTTATGCATCAGCTAGTCATGTAGGATGAACCTCACCCCTGAAAAAATGGACAGCACAAGGCCTACCCCCAACTGAAATCCACAAATTGGGGCTTAAATAGGACTGGAATGGTATTTAAGCTTTGAACCTGTCCTCTACAATGCATGAGAGTCAATCACACTTTATAACCAGCATCTAGAATGGAATGTCTAACCTTCTGGTCTAAGTGCACAAGATGCAGGCACAGAACCCTTAAAACTCCTACCCAATTCTGAGTACGTAAGGGATCCCTTCACATCCACTTCCTCAAAATATAGGCCAGGTAACTGAATTATCTCATAGTTTTTGGCCACATCTATTCTGCCCCTTCATTACAAACCAGCTTTTCAAACTCATTTACAATCCCTGGCATGATAAACATATCTCTTCTTATCAGCAATCATCCTCTTGCTTACATACGCTGTGTTTAGAGTTCTAATAGACGAGATCTTCTAAGGCTTATCTACCATGTGGAACTTATCATATATACTACCCTACTGTTGAATGAGACTTAAAGAATGCAGAAACTGCAGAATCACACTGTTTCCAGGGATGTGTAGCATCATGACGGTTGTTAATTTGGTAATCTTCACTAACGATATCCAGATCCAGCTTGTTTGCTGTAGTAGAGAAAGGAAAAGTGCATCCTCATATCATCTTAACTGTAATAATTATTCACAAAGTTGAAAACAGTCAACAGCTCTTTTTAAGTAACCCCCAGTAGTAGGAAATTCTGCTATTTATGAGTTGAGATTTAGGAGAATTGTGTCAAGGATTCCTTGCAAAGGGAGGCTGTTAAAGTAGACATGTTATAGACAGAATATTTAACATTCACTACAGTAGGAGTGGTTTGAAGGAGGGGGTGATCTGTTTTGCAAAAGACACAGAGCTCTTATTATACTCCCAGCCCTAATAATTTCTATCCTATGATTCTGAATACTTTTGCTATCTTGGTATTCTTCCACCTCTTTAAGAAAAGCATTCTGCCTTTTGAACATAAGAAAAAAAAACTTGATCGTTGTCAAGAACAAGATTTTTTAATTAAATCAAGGTTGCAGCCAAGTATCCAATATATATTCCCTGTTTATAACACTGAGGTTATAAATAAGATAAAAATATTATATGATTGATTCAGTTCTTGCTTACAGCCAGTTTTACTCTGGTGTAATTCCACTATCTTCAGTTTAATTACTCCCAATTTACATTAGTGTAAGTAAAACCATAATCAGACTAAATAGAGATGGTAAAATATTGAATGATACAAAAAAAGAATATTGCTGCTCTGTATTTGGAAAGAAAATGGTGACATATTCAAAACTTACTGCAATAATGAAATATTTTCTTATTCCAAAAGTTACTAGAGAGGATTTTTCAACAGCAGCTGCTAAAGTTAAATATTTTAAGATCTGTAACCGCATTGAAGTTAAAGCATTTGCACTGCATAAAATTCTGATTAAAACCCCAGTGTGGCATATATTAAATACTGACTAATTGATAAGGTCTCTAAAGTATGAGGAATCACCATTTTAAGTGGGGTCTCCATAAGAATTTGTCTCAACCAAAGGCTATGCAATATCTTCATCAATGATCTGGTAGAAAAATGTAAAATCATTGCTAGCAAAGTTTGTGATGACACAAAAAATGATGGAGTGGGACATTATGAGAAAGACTGGTCAGTTCTACAGAGCAATATGGTCTCGCTGGAAAACCATGCATTTTGACTTAGCTCAGCGTAAGGTCATGCATCTAAGAATAGAGAATGTAGCTCACATTTATAGGATGGGGGGGGGGAAGGGCTGTATTTTGGAAAACAATGGCCCAGAAAAGGAGTTAGGGATAACCAGCTAAAGAGAACATGAATTCCCAGCATGATGTCCTGGCTGAAGGAGCAAATGCGATAGTTGGATTTATAAGCAGGGGAATATCAAATAGAAATAAGAAAGTGTGGTTACCACTAAATATGGCATTGTTAAGACCATTAGAGAAATAATGTCCAGTTCTGGTTTCTGCATTTAAACAGGATGTTGACAAAAGGGAAAGGATTCAGAAAACTGCTACAAGAAAGATCCTAGGTCAGGAAAATCTGCCTTATTGTGAGGACTAGAAAACTCAGCCTATTTAGTTTCTCTGAAAAAAGGTGAAGGGACTTGTTCATGGTTGGTAAATGAGCTGGAGTGGAATAGTCTCTCAGGATTACTTTTTTTTTTTTTAAATGGAGTTTATATAAAAATGAAATCTGTGCAGGATTTTGTTTATTTTTTCCTTCAGGAAAATCTAAATGAAATATTTTAAATTGGTTTATCCCAAATTGTAATAGTTCATTTTGTTGAACTGACTCAACATGTTTTGTTTTCAATCAGTTCAACAAAACGTTTGTCACTGACCCAGATGTGGGCGGTGGTTGGAACAGCAATCAAGCCTAGTGGTCAGAATAGGCATCAGCAGCCAGGAATCGGAGCCCAAGGTCAGAACCAGAGTCAGAGGCAAGAGTCAATGCTATAGTCAGGAGGCAAGAACCCAAGTCCAGGGTCTAAACCAAGTTACCTAGATGAGGCAAGGCAGTGATAGGCTGTGTCCTGAGCTGATGCAGTGCTGGAACAAGGCAGGAGCAGGGCTGGGAACAAGCAGGCGTAGAAATGATCACAGCAGTGGGTGAATACTTTGAGCAATCGCCACATTGCTCCTGCTGCCAGGATTGAGCTAATCTGCTGTCCCTTCCAACCAGTCAGTCAGTGTAGTGAGTCACACATGCCCACTGACCTCGATAGGTTGCCCAAGGATGGATCTGCTGCAGGCCCTGATTCCTGACAACATTAAACTGCATTACCGTATCAGTACGTTGCCTAATGGGAGTGGGAGTTGTAGGCTGGGGTCCCCAGAGAACTACATTTCCCACAATGCAGCACAGGTATCTCTCTTACCAAGCTGCATAGGAGATGCAGTCAGGCCAGGAAGCTTGGTTCAGAAGGGTGAATGGCGGTATTAGACTCCTGAATTACAACTCCCATGAGGAAATGTGCCGCTATGGGAAAATGGAGTTTAATATTCAATTGACTTGAAACAAAGCAATTTGGGTCAGTTCAAGAAATCAAAACAAAACATTTTTATTTCTGGAATGTCAAAATGTCTTGTTTCAATAGAAAATGTCAAAATGTTTTATTTCAACATTCCTGAATTAAATTTTTTTTGAATTTCTATTCTGTGTAAATTTTTTAAATTTCAACTTTTCATCATGATTTGAGACAAAAACAAACAAAGGGTCCGAACTTTTGCAGGAAGGAAATTCCAAATTTTTCTCAGGTCTAATTTTTTACCTACATGAGTAGAAGATTTCTGATAAGAAAGGGTTCTTTTGATTTAGCAGGCATAACATCCAACGGAAGCTGAAGATAGACAAATTCAGTCTAGAAATAAGATGAAAAATTTTACTAGTGAGAGTAATTAATCATTCAACAGATTAGAGACATGGCAGATATCCTTTCATCTGAAGGTATGGTCTGCTCAACCAGAAATTGGCTTGATGCAGGAATCACTTGGTAAAATGCTATGCCATGAGTTACGCAAGAGGTCGGTCTAAAGGTGTGTTAATGGTCCCCATCAGAACTTTAAATCCATTACAAAGTGTAGCAGGGATAGAAACCATTGAAGTTCCACTATCTCTAGGGTCAGGGAGACAGAGCGTTACCTTACATTGAGTATATTCCTGTGTCCAGTGCTAAACATCTAGAACGCAGCTTCCCTGTAATAAAAAACTTCATGGAAGTAGCCTATAATTACTCTGTGGTTTGAGGCCAGAGTTATTGGATAGAGTCCCATTGAAAGTAGTCATCTTAACGAATGCTTGCCTTTTCATTCCAGTGATATGACCAAGCACACTCCATTACACAATTATTTTTCCTTTCATTTCTCCATTACTTGACTCTGGAATAAATCAAGGAAAAATGCATCACCCCCACCCCCTTGTTTCTGGTTCTGAGACATAATGGCAAGGTAAAGTATTCTACGCAATTGTTTGGTAAAGTTAAAGTAACATTGTTGCTGGACCTATAATTCTCCTTGAAGAATATCATTGTAACCCTAGCAGTTGGCCACCAGTGAATCTCTTTTTTACTCATGGCACAAAAGTGTATCCTGACACAACAGACTGAGACAGGAGCACCTAATACATACCCACAAACCGGATATGCCAGATGCAAATTAGTCTATCCATGGAACAGGAAAGTTTTTATCAGCAATAAAATGGACCTTCTTCAGGTCAACAATTCTGGACTTCATGGACAAAATGAAGTAAGTGATTGTATGTCAGGTTGAAGAATCCACCCTTGGAACAAAAAGGAAATGGATAACTGTACATTTTCACTGCACAGATTATGATTTTCCTTTTAGTCTGCTAAACTTAAATAAAAAGTTTTTGGTGCCAAGAGTCCATATTTCTTCATGCTACATGCTTGGGCATATCTCATTATGTTAACTGAAATGACTCCACATTCAGAGAGCTCCTGTATTACATTTCACATGACAAAGTATTCAAGATGAGAAATATACTTTCAGCAATACAGTAGGGTCTAATTAAGGTTTCACAATATATATAATTCCAGCAGGGGCCAGCCTCTCTGTAGGTTTTCCCTCTCCTCTTGCCAACCAGCAAAACATTAAAAGAACAGCAGCATGTGGCATCATTAAACTGAATGATGGCAAAGAAATGTCAGAAAACACTATTCTGTAAATCTTTCTTTCCACATACATTTGCACACAGAACAGGTCTCCAAATTCGCTTCCTTCAACATACATTTGAAGTGTATTATTTACTGGATTTTGGAGATACCCTGAAAAAATCAGCAATGCAGATGCCTGCCTCTGAATGTGAAAGCATAGCTAAGAAACAAGAGGAAGGTAAAAGTCTGAGCTCACAAACAAGTGAAATCCAAAATGTATGGGTTTAACAAGAAAATTTAAAACTGAACTTTTTTTCAGAATAATGCAATTTTTATTATTCAAAATACTTTCCTAATATTAAATAATGAATTATTAATTCATTCATTAAAAATGAATTAATTTAGCTCTCCTTGTGAACTACACTAGGAGCATAGCACTGTCCCCATTTTAAAGAAGGGGAAACTGAGGCAGGGAGGTTGATGCATTCAGGGGCTTCAAGAAAGACAAAGGGTATTTCTACACTGCAGTGCAAACTTAGGGTTAATGGGACTCAAGTCAATGGAGACTGGGTTTGCAAACTCAGGACTTGCGTCTCCACTGCATAGTGACCTTAAATTAAGAGTTTTTTAACCCAGGCCCATACCAGGGCTCCTGCATCCACACTGCAGAGTACGGAAACCCAAGTCCAACCTCCATATCCCAGACTTTCTAGAGCCCTTTACAATGTGGCGACTCTAGCCCCTGGTTTGTGGTGAAGTGTGGAAAAATTTGACAGCCCCCCCTGCCTGATGCAGGAATATGTCGCAGCCCACAAAGCTCCCAAGAGATCCTGCTGAGCCATCTTTTGGATCTGCATGCTTCCATGGAGAAGTCACCATCTGAAGAGCTTCTCTTGCTTGTGCTTCCACTCCTATTTCAGGAAATGGGCAGAGCTCCCACAAAATACAGGTGGACGTTCCTGTGGCATTTCCTGATCTACCAACAACAGCTGACAGAGCTAATGATGGAGCAGAAGGAGGACACTGACATGAAAGACTCATACTGATTGATGTTGCGCACAACTCTCAGTGTGACCTCAGATGCCCCCTATGTTGTCCAGATCATCTGGATCAGACTGGTGGGACCACATCCTCATACAGACCTGGGATGACCAGCAGTAGGTCCAGAATTTGAACATGACAAAACTACATTTCTAGAACTTGGTGAGCAGCTTGCCCTGATCCTCCAGCATTAGGACACACACCTGAGGGTGGCCATAGTGCTCCAGAATTAGGTTGCTATAATCATCTGGAAGCCAGCTATTCTGCCATGGGGCCGTTGCTACCAGTGTGGTGTTGACTTCTCAACTGGGGTAAAGCAAAACAAAGAAGAAGACCTGTGGCACTTTTAATGACTAATAAATTATTTTCTTGCATGAGCTTTCATGGGCATAATCCCACTTCATCAGCTACATGAGTGACAGAGTTTCTGAGGCAGTCAGGAATATGATTATCCCAACGTGGCAGGCCTAAAATATTCCTGAATTGCTGACTTTGACAGAATGAGGTCCCCAAACCTCCCTAGGCCACTGATGGGACTCACGTCCATAGTTTGCCCTCCTCATTGGGCACATGAGCTGCAAATCATATTCTGTTGCTATGAAGACCCTTGTGGACCACAAAGCTGATTTCTGGGTGCCAATGTGGGCTGCATGGAAAAGTTCATAATGACAGAGTTTTCTGCTGATTGGGACTTTGTGTTCACTGGCAGGCTGGGACACTGCTCCACCAAATGGCATTGTCATAAATGGAATTACTGTATCCTCTGTTATTTGGGGGGACCCCAGGGACCCCTTTAAACTTAGGCTTATGAAACCATATCCAGATCTCAGGGGCTTGAAAAAAGGTTTTTACATTCTCAGGAGGTGTAGATGGGTGGTTGAATATGGCAAACTGAAATCTTACTGGCCATGTTCACAGACTGGTGGATTCCAGAGTCATCAGCACTGTCCACATTCTGTGTTCTCCCCAGTCTTTGTGGAGACAAAGGTGAGCCATTTGCCCCTGAATGGACCTGTGAGAGCATGGACTGCCGAACTGGTACACTCCTCCAGAATGTCACAGCTGGAGCAGGATGCACCTGGGCCACAGAAATCTAGGATGCTCTGTGCTCCCATGTGGTAGACTTGCACAAGCCAGTGGAGGAGGGAGAACAGTATGATTTTGTATAACACTGTCTCCTGTAAATGAGGTGCTGTCACGTCATGCACTGCAATGATTGTCAGGAATCTTTATTATCGATGACGTGACGGTTTATGAAATGGCAGGGGAAGGAACGTGCATTCACACGATGGATTGATGTGCACAGAGGGAGTTAGAAATTGGGTGCCTCTTCCCCGGTGAGCCTTAGTGTGTGTTTACCTTTATTATTCAACAGTCACCTGGTGAGCTGTGATGTAGTGACGGCACTACATTTTCTTAATAAAATAAAAGTCCTTCTCAGAATTAAAAACTAACAGTGAGAGCAATCCCAGGCAGAGAAGCTACAGTTTGACCACTGACAGAACAGTCAGAAACCAGCACTACAACCGGCAATAAAATAACCTGCATAAATCGAACACTGACCAGTGCAAACAGTGCCATCCAAAAAGTGCCCTAATTTTGCGTGTCCCCTGGCATGTTCTTCTTTCCCTTTCTTGTATGTTTAGCATGCACTTGTTGCCACTGCAAGGGTGTTGAGGCCTGCGGTCGTTGGGAGTTGCAGACTACAAGGAGGAGGAGGGCTAGGACAGGGACGAAAGTATGAAACAGGAGAGGGAATGTATGCAGGAGGATTGGGGGCCTAGATGGGAGTGGTTGTTTGCATGGGATAGATTTGCCTGTCCAGTTGCTGTTACATCCCAGTTACATGGGCCAACCAAACTGGAATTCAGTGTGTTCCTGGTATGCAGTGCATGGTACAATGGAAAGGTCGTGGTGTAGGGGCCTGCACTCTTGCAGCCATTAATAAAAGCAGCCACTCATAAGGTCTCTCTGCTGGATAATGGCCTTTCTCACCAGACATTTCTGTTCCAGGAATTGCAGGACAAGTGTCCAAACACAAGTTGCAAATCTGTCGTCAAGCTCTGCAGCCTGCCTGTGCCTTTCGGCTTGATTCTTGACTTACAGTGAATTCGTCTCTCTTTGGTATTGCACCTGCTTGCTGGCACTCTCCAGAATGTCCACCATAAGCTCCCCCCAGAAACCCTTCCTCTTGGAGCGCTCCATGATTGTTCTGAAAGCCCTGCTTCTGGAGGGTGAAGGTGCAGAGATACCGGGGGTAGCCGAGGTGGGTGGACCTGCAACCAGATATACAACTCTACATTACCGGGTCAGTAATTAAAAAATGAGTTTCTGCACCAGAGAAAAGTGTCTTGGGGAATCCTAAGGCCCAAAAATGTCACTCTGTAAAAATGAACTTCAATAGATTGCCAGGAAGGACCCCTGAGCTCTTAGACGGTCCATGCACGTAACTGAGTTAATCCCAGTGAAAACACCACGCCAGCAATGGTAAATTAAAAATCACAACTGTTTTCTGATTTCAAACTGTACATCACCTTGGGTTTTGAGGAAGGGAAGGTGTGTGCTACAAGTGCAGCTTACTACTACGAAGCCTTGTCTCTCACTGCAGGCATTCTACATTTCAGAGGACATAAATCTTGTGGTGCCTCAGTAGCAAAGAGATATTTTAGTCTAAGCTGCTGATGGCAAGCCAGCCATGTATACCATAAAAGTTTTTCAGCATTAGAGTGACTGAACTACATATCAATGAGCAGAGTGATTTGGTCACCTACCGAGGCAGACTTTGTAAATATGTCCTTCTGCAAAATGTGGCTACCTATCTGGAATGACGGCTACAGAAAAATTTGCTGCTGTCAGCACCTAAGATAGGATCAAAATTTATGGGAGTATCAACAGAATTCTACATTAGTGGCCACATGGATGCCTATGGCTACCAAATTCCAAAGGGGTAACCGTGTTAGTCTATTGTAGAAAGACAACAGAGTCAGCCTGTTATGACAGCATGCAAACACACAGAACTCTAAGGCTATTCCCCTCTCTGCTGCCCAGGCACATTTCTAGACTGCCTACCACTGGCACCAAAATAGGAAAGGGGCAGATGCCATGCCCCCCTTTTTTAACGAAAGAAACATAAGTGTAGGATTCATGTCCCCCACAGATTGTTTTTCCCCTGCAGAATAATAGATTCTGCTAGAGAGGCACTGCAATTACAATTTTTGCCCACTAGGAGATGCTATGGCAACAGATGAGCAAGCAGCTGGCTCACTACCAGTGCAGTCAGCCACAGCAAGGGAGAGGGCACTCTGGCCTTGGCCCTCTCCATTTCTGCAAAAGTCCCAGCGTCCTTGCTGCCTACAAACCTCCAGCTGTATTTCAGATATATGAATTTGTCATCCCAGGATGTCATTGAATTTAAATGCCAATTGTAAATGAACCACATTTCAGCCTTTCCTCCACTGATGTATTTCACTGTCTACAAGCAGATTGTGCCTTCCATGTAGTCAAGTTCCAGAGGGGTAGCCGTGTTAGTCTATTGCAGAAAAACAAACAGAGTCCTGTGGCACTTTTAAAGACTAACAGATTTATTTATCGCATGAGCTTTCGTGGGAGAAAATCCCACTTCGTCAGATGCTTTGAAGAACTTTGATGAAGTGGGATTTTCTCCCACGAAAGCTCATGCGATAAATAAATCTGTTAGTCTTTAAGGCTATGTCTACACTGGCAAGTTATTTCGAATTAAGGAGGCTTAATTCGAACTAACTAAAGCCATGGCCACACTAGGCTTTAGTTAGTTCGAATTAAGGGCTTCCTTAATTCGAACTAATAACTTCGAATAGGGTATTCAAACTAAAGGGTTAATTCGAACTAACTAGTTTGAATTAGCCAATGTGGCCATGTTAATTCGAACTAATTTCTTAGTTCGAACTTACCGGCCATTGAAATGAATGGGGATCGCTAATTCGAACTAACTTTTTCTAGTTTGAATGAAGCTAATTCGAACTAACTAAAATTAGTTCAAATTAGTTAGTTCGAACTAACTAATTTTAGCAAGTGTAGACATAGCCTAAAAGTGCCACAGGACTCTGTTTTTCTACAAGCAGATTGTTACACCATAGCAGCAAGAAGGCAACATAAATTGCTAATGTTTAACTCCCTAGCACATCTCAGCAAGAACAGGAGAGTTTCTAATAAAACTTAAATCTTAAAACTTGTCTCACTATTTGCTTCCCAGCCTTCATTTTGAATTCAACATTGTGGGAGTGAAGGGAGGCAAGGGGATGTCAAGGGTTGGCAGGAGAAGCACCATTAGTGGATACACACTGTTAGCTGGCACTTTAATAACTTTTGCATAGATTCCTAAAGCAAAAATTCCTCCCATCCCAATATAAACAACAAACATGGAGCCAGAAACCTACCAGGCTTACAAGGCCTGTCCATTTCTGCTGCTGGAGCTCCAGAAGCCTGCTCCTCTAGGGAGTGTCAAAAAGCATTTCCGAGTACAGCCGCAGCGTCACTTTAGTGGCCTGACCTGACATCTACTGGCTCCCAAACATTCCAGTGCTTGATCCTAGGGGCAGCAGGTCAGCGTCCTGACTCTCATAGTCATCAGACACCTAGTCAAACTCCTCATAAAAGGGCAGGATGACAGCAAGTTCCCAGAGCTGCGGTTCTCATCCCGGATTTCTAGTAGTGCTGAAGCCATTTGATCCTCAAACTGTCTGCTTGCCATGCAGCAGAGGTTCACCACAATCTGGCTGTGCGTCCACGACCAAGAAGCAGCATGCTTGGCAAAGGACACTTCTGGCAGCCATTGGCAAAGGACACTTCTGGCAGCCATTGTGAACTCAGGAGAGGTCAGCATAAAATGGAAGGGTTAAAAGTCCAGCAGCTGTGCTCTTGAACAAGGAGGTTGGCTTCCATTTTCTGAAAGTTGATCAGCTACTCTTGGCATAGAGAGGACAAAGAACACTGGCCCATGAGATTGTGAGATAGCGTTTATGGACTCTCTGGGTCCAAATTAGAGTGGTCTGGGCCCCAGTTGCACCTACATTGCAAAATGATGGAATTTGGGCCCAAGTCCCTGCTGGATGTGGGCTCAAACCCTCCACCCCTCCAGAAGCCTGGGGCCCAGGGCACACCAAATGGGAAATGGACTGATGGGATATGGGAAGGAGGTGAGGCAATGATCCCACAGCCCAGCCTCAGCAAGGATGAGCAGAGCATTGACTCGGCATTAGCTGGCTGCCCAAGAGAAAATAGGCTGTATCCCCCTGAAAAGAAGCGGCGACACGCATGCTCCATCATACATCCATGAAGCGCAATGACTCTTGGTGCTCTCCTCCTGGGGCTGTGCAAATCCATCTTGCCGTGAATGCAGGGCTAAAAACAAAACAACAGCACTATGCAGTGACATCAGCCTCCATGTACCTTTTCTAGAATGCTGTGATGTACAATACTGATTAACCTTCTTACAAAATAGGGAAACTGAGGTACAGTAAATTGCTATGGTCTTGGTCTCATAGTTAGTCTGTGGCTGAGCCAAGGATAGAATCCAGATCTCCTGAGTCCCAGTCTCTTGCTCTAAACACTCTGACTTACTTGCTGACTAAATATGGGCACAGAACGCAAAACAACTTCTCCGAGAACTTCAGTTAGCTATAAATAACAACAACCCCCAAATAGCTCTCTAGTTTTATTCTAACACACTTTCACACACTGACTAATGTAGCTTACACTCCTTGTATCACTTCTCACATGGGAATGTTCCCCTAGCATCAGCTTCTGCAGCATGAGGAATGATGTGCTGGGCTCTTATACACCATTTCCTCATTTCATTTATTTTGGACTTAATGGGGAAAACACACACCATTAAAAGCGTACAGTCTGACAACCATTGGTTTATATGACAATGATGCAATACCTTATCCACCGTTAATTCATTCTGGTTCTGTAACATCATTGGAGGTTTTGTGTTTTAAAGAAAGTCTTGCAAGAAATGCTACAGTCTAGACTCAGGCTCTTTTGAAAAACAGTTTAAAACAATTCAATTTAGCTGTGCATGACTCGCCTAGTTTAGACCCACTGTTCAACACAATCACACATATCCATTTCACAGACCCACACATTAGGATCACTTCCAGAGAAACATGGTGACAGATGACCCAAACTTGTAAAAGTTCCAGAGGGGCAGCCGTGTTAGTCTGTTTACAGCAAAAACAACAAGAGTCCTGTGGTACATTAAAGACTAACAAATTTCTTCAGACATGAGCTTTCCTGGGCTCCAACCCACCTCGTCAGATGCATGAAGTGGCAATTACAGTTGAGAAGTATATATACACACGCCATATCTCTCAACTGTAGTTTCCACTTCAGGCATCTGACAAAGTGGGTTGGAGCTTACGAAAGCTCGTGCCTGAAAATTTTTAGCAAAATCAAAAATTTTCCATGGAAAAATTTAATTTTGTAGCGAATACATTTCTGTCAGAAAATCATTCCAACAGATAATTCCCAACCAGTTTTAAAAAATATTCTCTATCATGTAGAGGAACAATGGACTCCTGTGCACTCTTCTATCCAGGCTTAAGTTGTACAATCCTCTTTGTTTTACCCAGTCACATTTCCTGATGTCTTCTAAGAATAAAAACCATACATTATTCATTTAATGTTTTGGTATCAGACTCTTTAATATAGTAAAAGTCTTGAGATTTACTAGCATAAATATCAGCTTCCAAATTTTCACACCCAAGTATTGTGTGCATATGTATTTGCACATGAAAATCCTCATTTACACATATAAACAATGCATAGTTTTTTGCTTGCTTAATTGCCCTTCAATGCGTGCATCTCAAAATATGCATATATATGTAGACTGGGTGGAAAAATCTGGTTCACTGTATCTCTACTACTCTTGGTGTTCCTTCCCTTTCCCTGCCATCCCTCCACTTTTCTTTCTTGTTATTGCATATCATTTTGGATTGCTTTGACTCATTTCAAAATATTTCATTTTTCAAACTGACCCAAAACATTTACTTTCAAAACAGTTCCAAAAAACTGCATTTCCCTATCAGTGCATTGCTTTCTGGGAGTTGTAGTTTAGGTCCCCATTCCATTCTGTGTCTGGGCTCTCTGGAAATCTATATCTCCCATGTTGCAATGCAGATTCCCTCCAAATGAGTAGTGTAGTGCACTATGGGAGTGACATGACTCCAGGTACATAACTGGATATGTAGTCTGGCTAGGGAGCCTGGCCCATAGAAATGAATGAATGAAACGAGGCTCCTGAACTACAGTTCCCATTAGGCAATTCACCTCAGGTTTCTGAAACCATATTTTTTGTTTTGGGAATCAGAAGGAAAATTTCTTAGGCTCTGATACAACAAATAAAATCTACCCCTGTACATGCTCGCGTATTCCAGCTAGTGTATTCTAATGCAGAAATGAGGCTTTAGTTCCTGTTAGTCATGCCAAGTTCTTAATTAATATTATAATGGATATGAAAATACCAGTTAGGGGTGGCTAAACATTTGGAAAAAATATATTTACGGAATAATTTCACAAGTTTTGCTATCATTCTTTGACTGATTTATCCAATATACTTATGACATTCATCTAGCTACAGGGTTGGTCAAATACTGCAAAAATATATTTAACATTCTTAAACAACTTATGTGACTAATTAATAGACTTGACTGATTAATTTACTGAAATTAGTTGACCATCTGTAAGCACTGCACTAAATAGACAGAAATCTGATTGACATGGATAAAGTTGTCAACAAAGTTACCAAACAATCTTTCTTTTATTTAATAAACCAAAATTAAATCAAATTCAACCAAATGCCCACTGAAATCAATGGTAGTCTTTCCAATGATTTGTTTCTGTGGGCATTGGATCATGCCCTAAAAGCTCTCTGAGTTCAATAGCTGAGTTTCTAAAGGCTTTTCCAATTATAATGGCAAAGCTTTCCTTTAAATAAATTTTATTTTCAGGAAATCTCCTTAGCACGTTACCATCAGACCATGAAATACTTGGCTGAATACAAATTCTTCCACACCAAAATAAAACCTTCTTATACACTGGAAAGCCACAACTGAGTTTGGGAAATTCTCATGTAAAGCATTGTAAAGGTACATATATAAATTAATAGATTAAAATAGAAATGTGTTGAGTGAGTGATTGAACAAGACAAACCTGTCCTACTTACTTATGAGTCAACACATGCCGTTTGTTCTTCCTTAACCCTATTCTAAAATGTTTTCCTTAAGGCTCTTTTTTACTTCCTTGTTTTACAAAAATAAAGTAACGTTAGTTTATCTCAGTGTTAACAGTTGTTGCTAGGATTTTTTTTATTTTGTTTTTTTCCCCCACGTATCCTCTATCTCTCCATATATTTTGCTTTTTCACAGAAGAATTTAGCAGCCTTTTCCAGCAAAGAAACAGATAGATTTATTTAATAGTCATGTAGTAAAGATAATAGCAATTAAATTATTGTAGCCATTATATTTCTATATATTTAAGATAAAGTTGTTCTGCACATCACGGATACATTTAGCTAGCAGAGATCCCACTGTGGGCATAGTAGTAATACAGCAGGTCCTCAAAGAATCAAAGGACAGTGAAATTGAGACAGTCCCTAGTCTACCCCTAAAAAGACATAACATCACTGACCAAGATGAAAATTCAGGAGCAGAGTGACAAGTAACAGCAGATGATTATTAACTATTTCTATTATTTATTTCCAGTAGTGCTCACAGTAAGGTAGGTGTTTTCTCAGCAAAAGAGAAGGCGTGATTGGTCTCCCAAGATGGAGCTAGATAAAAGACAGTGGTGTTCTCCCAACATGTTTCAATATGAGTCTCTGTTGGTGATGGACAAGTTTCAAAAGCTTGAGAGGGTCAATTAAATTCCAATAAGCACTTTGAATGTTTGGCTATTTTTCTGAAGATGATGAGTGCAACATCGAGGAATTGCCCAAATAGGACCTGATCTATAGCCCAATGAATGCATTGAAAAAACTTCTATTAATGTCAATGTGCTTTGAGACAGGGAAATACTACACAGTATTTTTGGTGAATATTATTCAAGGTTTTTAAATGGATTCTCCTGGAAATCCCAAGTCCTCCAGAGCTTTATCCTCAAACAAGTCATCATATCAACTGCTGCCAGGGGCACAGGAAGTAAGTCAGGGCCTTCAACAACTAGTGTCTCCCAGGGACCATAAAGAGACTTTCCAGGACACTGGAATAGTCACAATAATACAAATATATACAAACAAGGAGTCCTGTGGCACTTTTAAAGACTAACAAATTTAGTTATCACATGAGTTTTCGTGGGATTTTCCCCCACAAAAGCTCATGCAATAAATACATTTGTTAGTCTTTAAAAGTGCCAAGGGACTCCTTGTTTGTTTTGCTGACCTAGATTAACATGGCTACTCCTTTGGAAAAATATATATTTAACCCACACTTAGACCTTAGATTTAGACCTTAGTGTGCCTCTCTGTCCCGCCTACAGAGGCTGCTTCACACAGAGATTTTTGAGTCTGCGTGGAGCTTTGGGATAAGATCATCTAGATCAGTAGCTCGTCGTTTTGGATCCAAAGGTCCCAGCAGTGGTATAGTGATGGGGGGCAAGCCCCCAGGCACTGGGTGCAGGGGGTGCCTGGTGGGAGGGGCTGCAAGGCATGGGGTGATGTGGGGCACCTAGGGGAGCAGAAATGTGGGCTTGGCCCCTGGGTGCTGGTGGGCACCAGACACCCTCACTGCACAACTGGTCCCAGGTTCAATCCTCGTGGCCCAATCCACCTGTGGGTACACCTAGAGTTTCACAAGTTGGTAAGAAAGGGATTTAGGGAATAGCAGTTTCCTGTGTATCAGATTCACCATACTGTGCTACATTTACAAAGGCTATATGATCTTGTGGTTATGGAAATGCATTTAATAGGAAATTTTCTTTACCTAACTATCTTTAAAGAATGTTCCTGACGTGGGCCTAATGCTGTAAGGTACACTTGAACCCTCAGCTCTCATTAACTTCTGACAGAGCTGTGAAGGGGTGAAGTTGGAACAAAAGTGTAAATCTATAGCGACCTAATAGAGGTGGCCTTAGCCTATCGGGGGCCCTAGGCAAAGGCCCCTTGGGGGGCCCCCTAGAGGACTCCCTGGCACTGGTCCTGCCCCCACCCACATGGCCTCGGCGTCCCTCCAGGGACCCCGAAACCCCACCCGCAGCCCCGTCCCCTGCTCCTGCAACTCCAGTACCCCTCCTGGGTCCCCCATGGCCCCAGATCCCTGCAGCCAGCCCCCTCCGCCCCACTGGTGCCCCACTGGTGCCCCAACCCACCCCCGCAGCCAGAGCACCCTGAGTCCCCACCTGTGGCCCCAGTGCTCCAGCCGGGGCCCATGCAGCCCCGGATCCCTGTGGCTGGCCCCCTTCACAGTCCCAGCATCCTGCTGGGGGCCCCAGAAACGTCCCGCGGCCCTGGCTTTTCATGGCCAGCCCACTCCTCGGCTCCGGTTCCCTGTCAGGGGCCCCAAAACTGCCCTGCTAGGGTCCCAACCTTCCCACTGCCAAAGGCAAAGGGCAGGGCAGAAGTGCAGAGCTGGGCCTCTGGGCTGGCCCATCCCACCCGTAGGGGCTATGCAGAAGCGTGGAGCCTGGCCTCTGGGCCAGCCCGTCTGGCCCGCCCCCCCATTGCCGGGGCCCCCTCAGGCTTGCCCACTCACAGGAATGCCACCCCCGGCTGTTTGTTCCGCAGAGCAGAAGCAAGACACAGTTTTTGAGATAGGCGAAGGAGCTCCTTACTGCTCGTGGCCCTAGGCGGTCGCTTACTTAGCCTACCCCAAAAGCCGACTCTGTGACCTAATTAATTAACTAGTACGTACAGTGTTTTCAACTTATAAAGCATGATAAAAAAAATGCCAAAGATTATGAATTATAAAAGAGATGCAGAATATGCACTAACAGTGATTCCTTGCTACGGTAAAATCATGACAAATTTCGCAGCAATTGGGTCGTATTTTCTCTAGCACTACATTCCATTCAATTCCACTGTGTTCAGTGGGACTGAAACGGATTTACAGCAGAGCACAATTTGGCCCATTCACTGCAGCAGTCTAATTACAGTTACAATATGCTGCAAAATAGAGTATGTATGAACAGCAGAACATGGACGTGAAAGGACCAAACTGAAGCTTATTCTCATTAGGGAACGAGTGCTGACATTCCTTTATCCAAACAAAGAACTAGTGTCTACTGGAGGGATGGCCTCAGGCAGTGTTGCTTGAGGAGAACAGAGGCATTTGGTTTGTTCTGACATACGTTGTAAAAGCAGACAGACCAAGCATAAAAGATAATCTATCTGAAAAAGACTGTTTAGGCCTATCTTGTGGATGGGACCAGAGGGCTAGAATGTATGGATTACATATTGGTTACTGAAATAGAAACCAACTGCAAACTTTTAACAACTATAGCAAAAAAAGAACCTGAAAAATATGTTTCCTATGAGTTCTTTTCTATAGCGTCTCACAAAAAAACATCATTCAGATTTGACATTAAGTCCCAGAAGTAAATGGGGGGGAAATTGTAACACTACAGAGGCTTCATATGGTAGCTATTAACACTTTCAGTAGCAACAGAGCTGAAGAGAGGCATGGAAGAAAGAAGAGACCGTAAGGGTAGTTCTCAGGGTGTTTCTAGTTAAGAATAAAATTACTCAAAAATAACTTTGCCATTTATATGTCTGTAAGCATTAAATAGCAAGAATTTTCTCTGAGAATCTTTATTCCTCCCAGGAAACACACTGAGGAGGGCCCATAAGGATACATTTACCCCCTTTTACTCTTGGCCGAATTCTGACAGGTTGGAACATTGCCAGCAACCAAGGAGCACCCATGTTTCTTACATTACATTCAACTTCATTTGATAGCATTTGACTGTGAGCAACTAACTGTTTGATTGGATTCTAAGCAGAGCACTACAATATGACATCACCTTTGGAATATCCTATTCTGTTTGATTATTAGCCTTTGCATCTAAATGGAAGTACTGGATACACTCTTCATCCATCATTCGCAAGTTATGATCTGTTTTCTCTTGCTTTCTTATTTGCCAATAGTTTACACAGACTATTTTCAAACTCTAGGTTGTTTACAAACTGTCTACCCATATGGTTGATTACCTACATCACATTGTGATTCTTCTCCCTGTTTTAATGGCTGAAATGTTTTAAACAAAAAATTAACAAATAAATAATTCTCCTTGGTAAGAATTTGTGGACAAGTAATCATTTGTGTTCAAATTTTGGAAAATCAAAAGGTTAATAAATATTTTTGTGAATACTCAGTAATTGTCCAGCTACTCGCAAACAACAATCAGTGACCACACAAATCAGGGACACCCAATTCAGTACTTTTATATGTAAAATATAATAAATCAAGGCTTTTTTTTAACATTATCCAGTCAGCTTTAATGCAGACACCAAAATTATCTCCTGTAACATATAATAATGACAGCTATTACTTTGTCTGCGATACTGGGATTCCAACAAGAGACTGTTTAGCAACAAGCATTAGCACGTGAGTGTATCTTTTTTATCTCTACTTAAACAATTCAACCACCCATTATAATATTCTGTCATCTAGAAATCTGAAATTAGAGTGATCACAAAGTGTTTTACTAAGTGCAAAATTTGGAATTTGTGGATAACAATGAATACAGTGACTATGTTCTTCTTTTGCTAATACATATAGTAAAACTCAAATGATATGGAGACCTAAGGAGGTCATCTAATCCAACCCCCTGCTCAAAGCAGGACCAACCTTTGCTAAATCATCATAGCCAGGGCTTTGTCAAGCCAGGCCTTAATAACCTCTAAGGATGGTGATTCCACCACCTCCCTAGGTAACCAATGCCAGTGCCTCACCAACATCCTAAACCTGCCCCCATTGCAACTTGAAACCATTGATCCTTGCTCTGTCATCTGCCATTACTGGAGTCTAGCTTCATCCTACCCCTTTCAGGTAGTTGAAGGCCGCCATCAAATCCCCCTTCACTCTTCTCTTCTGCAGAAAAAACACCACTAAAGGAGCACAATTCCCTCTTCATAAATATCATAAATCTATCTTCATACATTATGTGCTCTAGCCCCTAATTATTTCATTGCCCTCCACTGTACTCTCTCCAATTTGTCGACATTCTAGCCATAGTGGGAGTCCCAAAAATGGACAGTTCTCCTCAGTACTTCAGATATGGCCTCAGTAATGCTGACTAGAGGAGAATAATTACTTCTCTCGATCTGCTGGCAATGCTTCTACTAATGTAGCCCAATATGCCATTAGCCTTTTTGGCAGCAAGAGCACACTGTTGATTCATATCCAGCTTCTTGTCCTTTCTAATCCCCAGGTCTTTTTCTGCTGAACTGCTGCTTAGCCAGTCCATCCCTAGTCTGCAGCAGTGCATGAATTCTTCCATCCAAAGTTCAGGACTCTTCACTTGTCCTTTTTGAATCTCACCAGATTTCTTTTGGCCCAATCCTCCGATTTATCCAGGTCATACTGTATTCTGTCCCTACCCTGCAGTATATCTGCTACCCTCCCCCCAGCTTATTGTCATCTGCAAATGTGCTGAGGGTACAATCCACCCCATCCTCCAGATCACTAATGAAGACACTGAATAAAACTGGCTCCAGGACTGACCCCTGGGGCACTTCGCTTGATACCAGCTGCCAGTTAGACATTGAGCCATTGATCACTACTTGTTGAGGCCAATAATTTAGCTAGCTTTCTACCCACCTTATCATTCAGTGATCCAACTCATACTTCTTTAAGTTGTGGCATATCAAAAGTTTTGCTTAAGTTAAGGTATATCATGTCCACTGCTTTTCCCACATCCACAGAGACAGTTATCTCATAATAGAGGCAATCAGATTGGTCAGGCATGACTTGCCTTTGGTGACTCCATGCTGACAGTTCCTGATTACCTTCCACTCCTCAAAGTGCTTCAAAATGGATTCCTTGAGGACTTGCTCCATGATTTTTCTGGGGACTGAGGTAAGGCTGACTGGTCTGTAGCTCCCCAAATACTACTTCTTCCCTTTTTTAAAGATGGGGACTCTATTTTCCTTTTTCCAATTGTCCAGTACCTCCCCCAATTGCCAAGAGTCTTTTAAGATAATGGTCAGTGGCTTTGCTCACATCAGCCAACTCCCTCAACATCCTCAGATGCATTGCATCCAGCTCCATGGACCTGTTCATGTCCTGCTTTTCTAAATAGCCCTGAACCTGCTCTTTCAGCACTGAGGGGTGCTCACCTCCTCCCCATTCGATGCTGTCTAGTGCAGTAATTTGGGAGCTGACTTTGTCTGTGAAGACAGAGGCAAAGAAAGCACTGAATATGTCAACTTTTTCCCCATCATCTGACACTAGGTTGCCTCCCCTATTCAATAAGACCCCCACACTTTCCCTGCTCTTCTTCTTATTGATAACTTAACCTGTAGAAACCCTTCTTGTAACCCTTTATGTACCTTTCTAGCTACAACTCCAATTGTGCTTTGGCCTTTCTGATTTCATCCCTGCATGTTCAAGGAATATTTTCATAATCCACGCTAGCCATCTGTCCAAGCTTCCACTTCTTGTAATCTTCCTTTTTCTATTTAAGCTCACTGAAGTTTTCTTTGTTAAGCCAAGCCAGTTGCTTGCCATTATTTGTTATTCTTTCTGCACATTGGGACAGGACTTTCATCATGACTTGAAACTTCTGCAACCTAAGACCTGGGTTTTTTATATATAAAATTGTTTGTTTTCTATAAACTATAAGGTTATCTGAAAAACTGAAAAAGGATAAACATATCTTTCATAAGCTAATGCAATTTTCAGCTTGTATAACCTTAATTCTGCCCATTTGTGTGTATGCGTACAACTCGGTCTTTAATTACATGGTCATGTACTGTTTTCCACTGGACCAATGTCTACTTCATGGATATGTTGGACAGAGAATGAGACAAGGCTTTTGAATGAATTCATCTGGATGGCAAGGCATCCCTTCCTGATTCACTGCAGAAATTGTGTGGTTTGTAATGAATGAATAAGGGGTCTGCTGTAAGAGGAAGAATGATTTTGTGGTTAAGGCACTAGATCAGACTCCAAGAGATTTGGGGCAGAAAGAAGAGTAGAATCATACGTCCTGTGTAATCTTGGACAAATCATTGACACTCTTTCTACCTCAGTTTCCCCATCTGTAAATGAGAACATTACTTTCTGACATCACTGGGAGGCTAAAAAGTGCTCAGATTCTATGGAAGTGAGTTTCATTGAAAAACATCCGTATTCCGTGCAGGGTTTAGATGGTGTGTAATGAGTAAGAATTGGAGCCACACACTGAATGATGAGAATAAAAAGAAATATTGATCAGGCGTTTTATTCACTGAGTACTGTCCATCCCATTCACTTCATGAGGCAAGGGTTCTTGTGGAAAAAAATAGGATGTGATCATGTATTAAAGACTGAAATTTAAAGCAAACACCTCTGGGAAGGGGGCAGCTCACTGTAAATGGGGGAGAGGGGCAGAGTGATTGGAGGGGAGGCTGGGGAGCTACCAAGACAGGGTGTGGTCCCTACAATATTTCCTTGGCAGCTGATGCCACATGCAGCATCAGTAGCTGGCACACTGTGTACCGATGCCCATCATCTCCAGAGCGCTGTTCCATCCCTGACCCTACCCAATCCACCTGGGCAGCTGATGCACATGCTCCTGTCCCACCCTGGGCCAAATCTCTCTGCTGGGAGCCATGGTGGCTGGAAGGCAAAGGTAGGCTGGACAAAGGAGTCTGTTTGCTCCCTTGGCAGTCTACCTGATCTCATGTGTCATGACAGTGGCCACTCCAGCTCCTCCTCTCGGTCCTGCTCTCGTTTTCACTCCCCCCATGCCTGCTTGTGGGGGCAGAACATAGGTATATCCTGCTCTCACCTCTGCAAAAAACTGGGGGGAAGCATATACACAGGGGGGAGAAGATAGTCAGATGTGCTCTCAGAATATTTTCATCGCAGGCCCTCTGCCCCCACCGGTTCTGCTCCCCTGATAAACACAAAGGGGCAACGGTTATGCTGGCAACTTCTGTCATTTGTGACATGTTAGTGCCTCACTTTAAAATCTTCACATTCTTTTAATGCCACTTTTAGAACAGAACACGCACATACATATAAATTGTATATATGTCACCTTGATACATATACACTGATATGGAGGTGTAATACAGCTTGCTCCTGGCCTTCCTGCATTAACATCACAATGGAAACATCATAACACAGTCACCATAGTTTTAGGCCATAAACATCACAACATCCACCCACCCCCTAACAAGTTTAATTCTTTTATTGGTGGTAGCACTCCAGAAAAGTTGTGGAAAATGACCTGGAGGGTGGCACAAGCTGATGGGTAATGTGGGAACCCAAACAGCCACTTTTTGCTTGGGGCCTTGGGAGGGGTCCTCATTAAAATGTGTTCTATCTATCTCAGATACATACATCTCAAATTAGGATAGGCTCCTGTAACCATGTTAGTGAATCCAGACAGCTTAATCCATTACTTAATGCCTGGCTCAGATTTCAGGAACAGGAGGTATGTGATCTAGAATCAAGTTTTGTTATGCTTGGATGAATATAATAATCCAAAAAAAAGCTGTTGGGAACTGCACCTGTGAGACAAGATTCACTATTCTGAAAATGATGAATGTCTAAATGTTTTCTAACAAGTAATTTAAAAAAATACATTGCTCTTTTTAGCTGACACCTTTTCGCTGGCAATCATAGAGAAATACTGACTGACCAACAGAAAGCTATCCCAGTCAAAAGGGAACCATGGGCCTTCTTCTTTCTTCTATTTCAGAAATGGTGCCATGAAATTGTTATGTACGTACATATAAAAGCATAAAGAACCCAAGGAAGCTCATTACAAAATTGACACAGTCACACAAAACCAAAATGATAGACGCCTTAGTTAATTCAAGGGAAATCATTCTCACTGATGTGGTCAGGTTTGCAATTCTAGAAAAACAAATCTGTGTTTGGATCTTTTGGGGTTAATTCCATGATTATTTAAAAGTTTTATTTGTTATTTACCTAGAAAAGTTTCCCCAGGGATGGAAGTGGCTTGGAACTAAAGAAAATGCATTTCTAAATAATAAAATACTTCTCTAGTCTGAGCAGGAGTCCTTGTCACTCCTCATCCCCTCCATGTTTATAGCTGGAGCCACTGTTCTTCTCGAAGGGATGTCTGGTCTTTTCTGAGTCCAGGTTCAATGTTTCCCAGTGCTCTGCTGCCTTCACCCTGCTGAGGTCTCTCTACACAAGAACTCTGATCTGTCATAAGGAAGGTTAAGCTTCTGTCACAGTTATATTTATTAAAAGTCAGGGGCGGGTCATGGGCAATAGATAAAAATTCACAGGAGCTTCTGACCTGTCCCTGACTTTTACTACATGTGGCTGACTGAGAAGCATGGAAACCCAAGTCTCTAGGGACGTTGGGGGTGGGAAGTTCAGCACTCCAAGGCTTCTCATCACACACAGTGGCCAGGCACTCTGGGTCCTCCAGCCGCCCATGGTAGCTTGGAGCTCCAGGGCAAGCTATTGGGAGCTGTAGGTCTGTGGGGCCATCACTGTGGGTCCCTCTACTAGCAGGGAGCTCCCTCTGTGTAAACTCCAAAGCTTGTCTCTCTCAACAACAGAAGTTGGTCCAATAAGAAATATTACAACACCCACTTTGTCTCTCTAATAAGTAGAGACTGTCAGGAATTCTTTTTTAATATAAAACTATTTGTCAGAAAATGCCAAATCATCTAAACAAAAGCTGTTCACAATAATGTACCAACTTCAGTGAAAATTTCTTCCAGTCCAGGATGGAATTTCAGGACAAACCAGCTCAAGCTCCAGGTAGTCAGGGCACTCACCTGGGATGTGGTAAAGCTGGGTTCAAGTTCATGCTCCAAATCAGTCAGGCTACTGGCTAGGCTGGAATCTCTCTCACATTTTTTGTTGAAAAATTAGAATCTCCTCATAGAATCGAAGAGGAATAGGAAAAACTCTGGAACCCTTCAAAATATTTCCAGGACTGGAAAACCATTTCCCACTCAGCTCTAGCCATAAGTTTTAAATTTCACAGCCACGATGGTTCTCTCGACCTGTCATACAACTTCAGCATAGGCTTGTAGCGTTTTTTTCTTGTTTGTTTTGCACTGTATGTATGGCTTTCTTTTTCTGCCATCAGCACTCAAGTTTCCACCTCTCTCTCTCTCTCTCTCTCTCTCTCTCTCTCTCTCTCTCTTTTCATCTGGCACAGGGAGGCAGAAAACCATGAAGAGCTGTGAGATCCCTTTGGAGTCAGTTTATCAGTGGTTAAGGCTAGCACATAAGATTGTTCTTCACCAGATCCTCAACTTCTTGTCATCAGGGAGGGGCACTACTGTTCTTCTGGAGGCTTAGGAATTTGATGGAGCCCATGGTCTTCATGGTTGTCTCAGGATCATGGATCTTACATGTTATCTGGAGAAGCTTTTATCCATTGGCTCAATGAGATAAGGATCTGCCCAAGACAGTGGCTACTTTATCACACTTTATCACACCTGAGTACCTACAGCCCACAGCAAAATTAAGCATCAGACACTGCAAAAATCTATTATCATACTTTGTTTAGGAAGACTTGCTAAATAGCATGGCTCCTCTCCGACTGTACCTGAAGACCAAGAGTTGGTCTGCAGTCCAAGAGCTCAATAACTCTTGAGCCTCAATAGCCTAAGAGCTCACCAAGAAGTTCCGGACACCTAAAGACATCTCAAAATAAAGAGCCTCTGTCTGTCCTGGCTTGGTAAAAAGAGTCATGAGCATCTGGCGCCACTCCTACTGAACAGACAATGTCTCATTCATGGACAGAACCGTCCCTTGATCCTTCAGACACACAGTAGTCCAACCTACACTGAAGAAACTTACATTGTATACATCTCTTCTCGCCAACTACTGCCCAGTGTCAAACTTTCTGTTCATGAGCAAACTCATAGAGAAGGTAGCCAAATGCAGACTATAATTCCATTGAGCTGAAATTAATAGATATGGCAAAATCTGGATTCAGACCATGATGTGGAAATGAAACCACATTCGTGGAATTGATGGATTATCTCCTCCTGTCAATAGAAAGAGGACACACATCTATTAACGTTTTCCTGGATCTCTGCAGCATTCGACATTACTGACCATGAGACACTGCTGTCTTGACTGAGAGAGATAATAATGATCCATTAAAATGTGCGAAAATTGTTTGAGTTCTTTCTAAGGAGATGTATCCAATGAGTAGTGATGGGAACTGCAATGGTACCACTAGCCCTCTTACTTGTGGAGTCCCATAAGGATCAGTTCTCACTCCACACCTATTCAAAATTTCCATGCAGAACTACATGAACAGGTCAGAGGACATGGACTCAAGTGTCATCAATATGTGGACGATACACAGCTCTATCTATCCTTCGGCACATACAATCATCCCATTACCACTAGGAGGGCTGGTGGTTGGCCAAGATGGATGTAGAACATTTGGCTAAAGCTGGACCAGAAGCTGAGCAAGGAAGATATGATGCAGTTGGGCTGAGAACATTTTGAAGAGTTTATTGCTATGATGCAGTCTTCTTTGTTTGAAGGTGCACCCCACAACAGGTCAGTTCAGTCCATAGCTTAGTACTCTTAGATTCCTCACAATCACTGGTTGGGTCAGAGACTCCATCCCGTGCTGACAGAGGATGATCTGCCATCAATTGTCCATGCATTTTTCACCTTCTACCTATAGCAATGTACTATATCTGAGAATAAAGCAATCAGCCCTTAGGAAACCAGCTAGTACAGAACACTATAGCACATCTCCTCACCAATACAGGCTACCACAAGTACACAAAAGCTGTCTGCCACTCTCCGCACTGGCTTTCCATAGAATAAAAGGGCAAGTTAAAAGCCTTAGCCTATAACTTCAAGGATGTTCCATTGCCTGGGCTCAGGTTATCTAGAAGATTGCATAAAGCTTTGGATGAAGACCATGGTCAACAATAGTGCTACTGTAAAATATTAGAACTTTCTACATAAGCGTAAGGCTCATCCGTGTAGGAGACAGAGCTTCCTAAGTGGCTGGTCCACGACTTTGGAACGAAATCCTCTGGGAAATGAGGACCAACACAAATGTCACCACCTTCTAAGTATAAGGCCCATTCAATTTTGCTTAATATGAACACATAGTAGCATATACATAAAAAAATTTTAAAAATCGTACCCAGACTGAACAGTCCACTGCCCACACAATTCTCCACCTGGGAAGAGAGTAAAAACTACACATGATGGATGTTGGTCATGTCACTTAATGTAAACAGGAAGGTGCTTAGATACTATGGTGATGCAATTGGTATAATAATCTATACAGAATAGAAGATAAACATTTAGGGAAAATCCTAAGCTCGGAACTTGGCCTAATTAGCCAGGTTCTAGGTAGATGCACAGGAGAGGGAAAGGGGAATCACTCAGGGCACCTGCAGAGCTGCTCCATGGAGACTATGACACATCAGTGACTCTTGAAGCCTCTGCAGTGCCTTATGCATATCCCTTTCCCACACAATAAGGGGAGGCTGGGCGGATCCATGTAGCAAGAGATCTTACACCCCCATCCTCTCCCAGTGCCCTCTGTCCGTTAGGTCTACACAAGCAAACCTAAGCTGTTTGCTTTCTCTCTCCTCCAGACAGCTGGTTTTTGATTGAAATATAAAAGCATGCTCCCTGTATGGCTAGAAATAACGTATTTTGAGGTTAAGAACTCAAACTGTTCCTGGCAAACTTGTCTTCCGACTATTCTAGTCAGTGCTCACTCTGCACAGAAGGCAGCCCAGCCCAGGAGGCGCTCATTATCCATCTGAGGGACTCTCACAGCCTCCATCACTGCAGTATTTGAGCACTTCATAATCATTTATGGATTCATTACTCAGCATGGCTGCCCACATGCCAAATGTAAAGTGTTCCTACTTTTCTCTCACATGCTCTGGGGGGTACACAGCTGGCCTTCAGAGGCATGTAGCTCCTTTCTTTTCATTCTTCAAGGGCGAAGGATAAATGACTACCTTCCTCCGAAATTCCCTGGGTGAAGCATTGCAACAAGATGGGGCTTCTCCCTCACCTTCAGGAAGCCGACTGCCATGTCCACAGTTCCTTTTGGGCAGTTTATTGTTCCAAACTTAAGCATCATCCTTGTTCTTCCTGCTTCTGTGCTCTGTTCCCTGAGCTCTGCCTCCCAAGGCTTTTCTCCCTGAAGTCCCCTTTCCAGGACCATTCCTCTCAGGTTCTCTCTGCTTCCCTTCCCAGGAGACTCTGGCAGTCCTGCTGCTCCTGATTCCCTTCCCCACCCTCACCCCCAGTTCAGACTGACTAGGCCTCCCTTTCATCCCCAGATCCAGATGCCTGCTTCTAAAGTCTAATCTGGATCAGTTGATCAGCACAAGTGGACTGGCCATGCTCCATCTTAAAGGGCAGTTGATGAGCTCCCTGCACTCCCTTTTTTTCTACTGTGGGACCAGCAAGCCCCCTGTGGCCCCATTACTTCCCAGTGCCCATTGACTCAGAGGTGGCTTTTGGGGTAGGCAAAGCAGGTGCATGCCTAGGGCCCGAAGCAATAAGGGGCCCCATCACCTGCTTTGCCTACCCCAAATTCTGCATCTGCCTTGGTCGGCAGCAGGAGGAGGAGCTGGCCCCTGGAGCTGGGGCTGGAGGAGAGGGAGCCGGGGCAGTGGAAAGTTGGGGCTGTGGAGGGGCAGGCTGGTGATGGGGAACCAGGGCCACACAGGAGGGCCCCTGGGAGTCTCTGGGGGCCCTGCAATGGCCCTATAGGGGCACCCCGCAATGGGCCTTCACCTAGGGCCCCCAATAGCCAAAAGCCACCTCTGCTCTTTAACTAATAGGGGTGTAGGTGACAATCTCAAATCTCTATCCTATGGCCTGCTTCTCCTCTCACTTTCCACAATGTAAGTCAGTAACTTTATTACAGAGTTCATTTGGTGTGAAACTGGTATATATGAGAGGAAAATCTGGGCTCTTAATGAATTTAAGCCTGGTCCATTGTACATGAGCATGCCTAAATACCACATAGTGTTGAAGAGCCAGAGTGCAATGGAAGCAGCATTTCTGCTATAGAATGGAGGAGGTGGGCAAGCCACCTGTCTCCTCCCTCTCCAGTGGGTAGAGAGAAGCACATTTTAAAACAAGGGCCTGCTAATCAGGCTTCCTAACAGTAGGAGGGGAGAGTGGGGCAGATGGTTGCCCTGCAGTGACATCAGTGTGATTAAGGACAAATCTCTTGCTCTATTCTCTAGCCCAGAGAAGAAAATTCAAGGTGAAAGGGGGACCTGCAGCTGTTTATGGGGAGAGTCATAGGACCTGTGGGGATGCAGAGAAATAGTTGGACTTTCCTATCCCCATTTGGAAAGAGATTGATTGAGGCAGGAGAAGTGCAGCACAGAATTTCAGCCGTTCCCAGTTAGAAACCAAAAGTGCTTAACCTTCGTCTTTACAGAAGCTCAAAAGTGGTTCAGTTTGAGTTATAAAAATGGACCAAGGTCAGTGGGATTTCCTATTTCATCTGAGCTGTTTTGCTCATCAGTATTCAATGTTACATAGTAAAATTATCTCTTACAGGAGAAAATGAGCAATACTGAAAAACAAGGCAGAGGAATGGCAATCTTGGAACAAATATCTAGACGCCTAACAACAAGTTGAACTGTTTTTACAGCATGTTCCTATTTACAGCCATATGGGATAAAATGCATCTGCTTGTGAAACCCTGCATACATATGTTACTTATGAGAAAGACAGCATTTTGTTAAAGGAACATAGACATCAGTGCGTCATATGACCTTCATTTATTTTGCAGTTTTGTTAAAGAGAAAAATATGTATCACTCACCCGATATGTGTTCCTGGGTTGTAATACTGATATTATTATAACCATGTCTTACAGCATCAGGCTAGCTAAGCAGGTGTCAGCATATCCATTACAATCATCCCTTTTCAGGAGTTTTTAAAGCAGGATGTACAAGGGGCTGTTTAGGGACAGAGTTTGAATGTATTTACTTATGTTAAATCAAATGAACATGACCAGGCATTTAGGACTCAAATCTGACCTACCTTGACTTAAGTCCTTCTCTGTCAGTTTCTAGTTTTTTGAACAGCAAAGGTTTTGGTGGTGGGACTATAGCTACCTCTTGCTAAATAGGAAAAGAAATTGTTGTCAAATATCATGTTTTTATCCTGAGTCTTACAATATATAGGGGGGTTCTTAAAGCCCCAGTTCTTTGCTTCATGTGATGATGTGAGAATCTCAGCTTTCATTTTTTTAAAAAAACATGAAGTTTCTGGCCCTCATAACTGAAGAGTAAAATCTGACAATGTGAACTCTAAGGTATGTCTACACAGCAAAGAAAACCCCCTGGCTGGCTCGTGCAAGCCAACTCAGGCTCACAGAGCTTGGACTGTGAAGCTGTTTCATTGCTCATTGATTTCACTCTGAGACAATCCCACCTCACAGGATCCTACAGCCCAGACTCCAGTCCACACCCAGAAGTCTACACAGCAGTGAAACAACCCTACAGCCTGTTTTCTGTATGGTGGCAGCAGAGCTCTTGAAAGGAGCTGGAGGAGGCTAGGGAGATCGGCATGGAAGATCCAGTGACATCCATGCCTATAAAGAAAGTAAATCTGTAATCATCCATATGTGAGCAGAACAGGGAATGTTTAGCTTGGCGCATTCAGGTTATTTCTTTGTTTTTGTTCTTTTTTGGATTCCTCTGTGCTGAGCACATATACCCCCCTCCCACTCCCTGTAACTACCCAAGTTAAATCCCAGAAAAGCAACTCCTTGTGTTTCTTAGCTGTTCTTCTTAATTAAAGAAAATTTATCCGTTTAAAATAAACTCTGGTTTTGTGTCCAAAAAGACAAGAGGTTCTGTGTGCACATGCCTCGGACTGCCCAGTCAACTACCTAAAGGGGATTCAGTCCCATTTTCAGCTTGTGTCACAGCTGGGGTTCAATCGCTGTCCTGAGGGAGGAATAAAGGCAATTGAGGATATCTTACGGGAAGGAATTCCCAAGTGCGCCTTCCTAGGTTTTCAAAGAGGTTTTGTATTTGGGTGGTGGGAGCAATACCACTCCAAGGCCAAGAAATTGGAAGCCTTGGAGAGTTTTAAGGCAAGACTTTAGGACCAGTGGTTTTAAAGGCTTTTTGCAAGCCTCCACCTTCTGCACTCAAAAAGTGCCAAAGTGGAGAAACAGCCTTGACAGATGTCCTGGATAGACTGGACTGAGTTCTACTGAAAACTGTCTCATGGACATTTAGTTAAAGGCAAATATTTAGCAAGGATCTATTGTAAATAAGTATCTCTTAGTATTCCAGCAAATAAGAATTTCTAAATAGTTCAGCTGTCAAACCACATCCAATCTGTGTCCCTTTAACCAATGAAAGTATTTTGATGGTATCCTTTTAAATTGATTTAAACAAGGAAATTCAAACTTAAGGATGAAATTCTGCTCTTAACTCCACCATTATACATCCTGCCTAGGTATTATTTACAGCAAATATGTGTTGAGTTTGGTGATACCAAAAGACCAAAGGACAGCTTCATGCTTAAAGTAACATTATCAAGTTTGGTAAGGATCAAAATTTGAACCACTTCATCTCTATTTGCAAAGTGCATGGAATTCTGTACATGCAGTGGGGAAGCAAACATTTTGATATGAAAATACATTTCAGTTCCAACATTACAAACTTTAGTATAAACCAGTAACACAATTGAAAACGGGATGAGAAAGTGGAAATGCACTCTCTTTATTGAATGTCATGGTGGTGTGATGTGTAAGCCAGATGTCATTTTTAACAAGCTTTTTTCAGCTTGCATGAACAAGTCTTGGTTCTATGCCATTTTTTGTTCCTTTTAAAAAAGTGACCAGTATTTATTAGATGGAAAATGAAGGGTTTTTTAATTGACGTCACATTCTGATTTCACTTGAAAACAGTCATTAAAGTGATTCCACCAACATTAAGAACTAAAACAGGGGGATGTGGGCTGAAGAATTTAGATCCTATTTCATAAAGAATTCAGTCTGAATCCTATTTATGTATATGGCAGCCAGATACTATGTTGATGGGTATGTTAGATTAGATAGAAGTCATTGGTGGAAAAGAGAGTTGTTACTGTTTTTGTGTACAAGAAACAGAGAGAATAAGAACATAAGGTCTTGGCAGTTGTTGGTCGAAAATGGATTTCCATGGATCTATAGAATCTAAACAATTCTGGTCCAACCTGTCACGTTCTAGAAAACATACTTGTTTTCACATTGGGCTACTAAGAAAAAGAACTTATCAGACTGAAAATTTCTGAGGCAGCTAACCTCAGATTTGTAAGAAGCCCTGATTCAAGCATCTGTCCAGTTTCAGAATAAATGGAAAGCTACTTTTTTTAACATTAGAACTGTAATATTACCACATATCTCCTACTCATCAGTTGAACTCTTTACAAAGGTGTGCAAGTAGTATTATTCCTATTTTATAGATGATGGACTGAGGTACAGAGAAATTAAGAAACTATGGCCAACCAGAACTACAACACAAGGAGTTGAACCAATGATCCCTCCTCTCCCCCTGCAAGAGATGAGTAACTCCCAATGACTACAGTCCTGTGGTGGAAATGGAAAGCCACAGATCCTCTTATTTCTAGCCCTACATCCTGTCCACTGAACCACACTGTTCCTTGTGCTGTTGTATGAGAGTATATTGGAACTATTGGGCTCAGATCTGGGTCTTGAATAAGTCTGTGTTTCATTTAATTTAGACTAGAATGTGGCAAAACATGGCTGTCCTATTTCACTTATGAGAGTTTGCATCCAGACTCCTGGATTTCTAGTTGACATGGAGATACACATCTAGTATGCACTTCTACAGTGAAATTCCACCGGGGTAGCCGTGTTAGTCTATTGTAGAAAGACAACAGAGTCCTGTGGCACTTTTAAAGACTAACAGATTTATTTATCGCATGAGCTTTCGTGGGAAATCCCACGAAACTCATGCGATAAATAAATCTGTTAGTCTTTAAAAGTGCCACAGGACTCTGTTGTCTTTCTACAGTGAAGTGAACGATGACCTCCATCCTAAAACTGGTCCATGCGGGCTGACTCCTCCATGTACACTGAGCCCCATTGCTTTCAATTGTCTGCACAAAGGTACAGAGTTTTGCCTATGAAGAGCACTTGCAGAACTGGGCGTATAAGAGTTCTGATACAACAAGGGAAAATGATGAGACTCAGTTCAAACCTCTATTCCTGCAAACACTTAAATATGTACTTAACTACATGTGCTTCAAGTAGTCCCAATTACATCAGTGAGATTACTCTCAGCATGCAAAATTCAGCATATTGTGTTTTTTCAGAGAAAGGGAACGCACAGTTACAAAAAAATGCTTAAAACATTTGGGAAATATGGGTGCAGCAGTGACAGCTGCCATATCATGCAGGCAATGAGACTCTAGCAGGAAAACTTTACAACAGTCTTATTTTTCTATTCAATTGTCAGCCTTCAAAACGATCTCATTTCTTAAAACCTCCAAGTTTCTTCCCTCCACAGATACCACTACTGCAGCATGAATTTCTCTCTGCTCTGAAAATTGTGCACATTGCAGTATGTTTGGCTTCCGCTGAGTGTACTGGACTCTAAAGATGCCAAGTGCTCTCATGCACGTTAATAAAGCAAAAACCAACAATTGCCATGGTTCTGTCTTAGTTCAGTTTGAGATTTTACTACTTGCACACTGGGTGTGAGTCATAGTGTCTATAATTCCTTATTAGATGGAAAGTAGCTTTTCTATACTCATGAGTTTCATTGAAACACAAAGCCACTTCTCTGCATACGTAAGCACAGAGCATGAAGAATTCTAAACATAGTGCACATCTGGCCCCAAAATGATAACCAATTTATTGCTGTATCTGAAACATTTTCAGTGTCTGTCATATGATATGTTTTCACGTATTTCTAACAAGACATTTTCTTGGATGCAAAATAGACAGGTATCTCTGTCAGTTCAATTTCATGCAAACAAAACAAAAGAATTTTTGGCATGGATTATTATAGTGTCTTTTGAGCAGTGAAGAGGGTATTATTTAAGGATGCTGAAAGTTCAGTAATTTCTCCCAAAACGTGGAACTACTGATGACAGAGCAGATTTCTTTTAAAAATCTTTACCTTCCTATTTTCCATTTTAATAGAATTTGTTATTAAATGCATCTGAAAAGAGTGCATACAACACAGTTAAAAAGCCCATCCTTCTCCCATTAGTTGGGGTTTGTTTTGTATTGTATGTAAAGTGAAATCGTTCAGTCAGCAGGGTCCTTTAAGCAGAACTTTTAAAAAAGATTTATTAAAAATTAAAATGCAATAGAAATCCCATTAAAATTCTTAAAAGTGCCACATTTTCACCCAAATCTCTCCTGGGCATTCCCACAGAGAATCCTAGATGTATCAACATAGCTTGAAAGTGCTGCAACCCAATAAATAGGCCTGCCAACTTGCCCCTATATTGGCCCCAGTACAACCATTTACTTACTCATTTTTGGCTACATAAATTGCCTCTAAGCACTTTCTCACTTGAAAATCCTAGGACTGCCATAAGAGCATTGCATAAACACACAAAATCTTGGGCACTTTCCTCTCCCACTTGTGCTTATATATGATCATAACAGGCTGTTACCTTTCTAAGAGATAAATGAAAGGAAATCAGATGGTTAGCATCCTATTCAGGTAAAATTCTAGATTCTGACTCTCCTCTCCATTTTAACGAGGAAATTAAGATGAGGTATTGCAGGGGCAGAGTGGAGAACATGCTTGGATAAGCCCTCTACCTACGGAGGGCTTTTGAGAAACATGGAGAATTAGTTGATACTAATTAAAAACAACCTACCATAGGAAGAAGATCTTGAAATGGTTAAACATCTGTTCTTATCAAATGATGATCCATTGGAATTGATGAAAGTTAAGTCCTTTCACAGACAAAGGGCCAAACATTACTGTCCTGAATTAGGTAAAACTTATTGGACTCCAGAAGAATTTTTGCCTGAGTAAAAACTTCAGGATTTGGCATTTCAGGCTAACTTAGATCTGGCTGTGAGACAGAGTGAACTATCATAGGATTATATCATACTGCGTAGTACATTCATATTGCTCAGAATGGATGTTTAATAGTATGGCCTAAGGTGTGGGTTTCACAACCTTTCCATATCTTTGGTTAGCAAGGTTATATTGTTATCACTTGTATAGTGCCAACAGTGTGCTGGGGCTGTTCTGGCACGGTCAGTGACCCAAAAAAGTGTATACCAGGGGTTGGGAACCTTTGCTGCCCCCCAACCCTCAGCTGAAAAAATCCTTTGCCAACCCCCCTGCCAGCCCTGCTCCTGAAAAAACAGCAGCTACCATCTGAAAATTCACAGCTTCTTTCAGTAGTTGGGGAGGAGAGGGGAGGAGCAGGCTGCTGACAGCTGTTTTTGGTGGCTTATTTGGAGGTAGGTGGGGGTGTCCCAAGCATGCCACTAAAAGAAGCCTCCTGGAGCAGCTTTCAGCGGCACGTCTGGGGACACCCCACCCCAGCCGCCACTGAAAGAAGCCGTCCAAAGCCACTTTTGGTTGCACAAGCAGTGATTTCGGCCGCGCTGCAGAGGGTGCCGCATGCCACTCCTAATTGGCTCGCAGGTCACTCTTGGCCCATACACTGGGGGTGGCCGATACCTGGCATATACAAATTAAATAGAGACGGCCAAATAGAATATCCTGCATTGGGAATACTCCATTGGGAAGTGAAAAAACAGTGAGCCTCGGTAATGAAGTACAGCACGTGGCTTGTTATTTCCATGGTATTTGTTTGTTTGTTTGTTTGTTTAATTTGTTAGGTACCATCTTTTATCAGTCATCTGTTAAATTAACAAGCCTCTGTGAGGGGAATTAGGTTTTAATAGGTCTCCTAGGAGAGGTGCACTTCAAGCAGAGGCTTGGAGGAGGAATAGGGGATGGCACAACAGTCTGTATCTGGAAGAGTCATACATGGAAGGAAGCTAAGAGATGAGAGAGGTAGGGGGACATAAAAAATGCAACCAAGCTGAGCTGTTTGGGCAAGGATCAAAATGGGAGAAAGGCAGTGAAGGCATGGCTCTGAACTACTTGTCTGACTTTAATAAAATTATTCTTGATTTACACCAAATGTGCAATGCCAGAATCAGGCCATAGTTCTGTGTAAGGGGAGATTATTGGAGTTTCATGTAAAGTTGTTTCTGTTGTGCGGGGAGACAGCAGAGTATAGGTGTGATATTCGAGGGAAGGTAACTAAATTGGAGCCTGATTCCCCTCATATTTATTCTGTTTTTACACATATGTAAGTCAATGACTGACTTCAGCAGAACTAGTCCTGACAAACACTGATGTAAATGACAGGAGAATCGTGGCCATAGCCTTGAATATACATATATGCGCGCACAGGAGGGAGAGTCAGACACATAAGATTTTGTGTGCTGATGCAGCGTCCTTAAAGGAGCCCTGTGGTTTTGAATGAGAAAGTGCTTAGAAGCAGTTTATGTAGCCAAAGACAAGGTGGTAAATGATTGTAGTGGGGCCAATATAGGGGCACATTGATATGCCTATTTATTGGCTCTCAAGCTATTTGACACAGCTGTGGCTGTCCCAGAGGATGCCCATGAGAGGTAGGAGTGAAAAAAAAATGGAGCTTTAAAGAAATGCTAATGCATTTGGGCTTTTAATAAAACTTCTAATGAAATTCTGGATAAAAGCTTGTGATGCTTTAATTTTTCATAAGAATGACCATACTGGGTCAGACCAATGGTCTAGCTAGCTGAGTATCCTGTCTTCTGACAGTGCACTATGCCAGGGGCTTCAGAGGGAATGAATAAAATGAATAATCATCAAGTGATCCAACTAGTTATCCCTTCCCAGGCTCTGGCAAACAGCAATCCCTGTCTTTCCTGGCTAATAGCCATTGATGGACCTATCCTCCGTGAACTTATCTAGTTCTTTTTTGTACTCCTGTTATAGTCTTGATCTTCACACCATCCTCTGGCAAGGAGTTCCACAGGTTGACTGTGCATTGTATGAAGAAATACTTCCTTTTATTAATTTTAAACCCCTGCAGCCTATTAATTTCATTTGGTGACACCTAGTTTTTGTATTATGAGAAGAAGTAAATAACTCCTTTTTTACTTTCTCCACACCAGTCATGATTTTATAAACCTCTATAATGTCCCCCCTCAGTTGTCTCTTCTTCCATGCTGAAAAGTCTGTCTTATTAATCTCCCCTCTTATGCAAGCTTTTTCATACCCCTAAGCATTTTAGCTGCTCTTTTCTGCATGTTTTCCAATTCCAATATATCTTTTTTGAGATGGGGCGACCACATCTGTGCGCAGTTTCAAGAAAAATACAATTTCCTTTATTATCCGAGGTATTTAAGTAACGTAAGCACATTGTGTTCTAACAAAGCATGGGAAAATTGGGCACACACTGTTATTCTCATTTTTTTAAAGTATTAATTAATGCCTTCACAAGCAAATCCCCTTAACACATTTTACACCAGCTTTGTCTCCTGGTACAAATAAATATATTTCCACTCAATTAGCTATGGGAAGTTTGCTAGCTCCTTTGAATACGTTTAACCATTTGACTGTTGAACGACATACCAGGTACAAAGAGCAAAAGAAATGTATGGCACAGCCCCATGGATTAAGTTCTTTACTTTAAAATGTTGATATCCTATTGGAATACTGTTGCCTCAAAATAATCCAGCTGCAATGCACTATCCAAAAAACTTTGATGGAACATGGCAGTAAAAGAGTTAAAGAGGCATCCTCTGCATTACTGATATGCCCTAATAAAAAAGGAAGCTCTTCATGATAGACATGAGCTGAACTGGGTTATTTACTTAGAAATAAACCTTTTGCAAGTTAGCAATATGCATTAACTGCAACCCCCCATGAAAGGGTGTGCTGACCTTTGTTTGTGATTTTGATTCTGAAGGTCTTTAAGGTTCCCATTTACCAGTGCTCTTTTAAAAGAAGTGCCATAGTGGCTTCCAAGTCTATGCTATTCAACGAAGTGCAGAATTGATGGGTTACAGAAAGTCACCTGCGAAATGAACAGATTTTATCTTTCTGAAATCACTGTGATAAGTGCTACAGAGATTTATAACTTCCCTAAGAGTCAGAAATCTAGCTTTCCTCAAAGGTGAAGAAAGCTAAACCTGCAGGAGAAAGCAAAACCATGAGGAAATGCTCACATCTATTTACACATCTGCAGCCATTTGGGACATTTGACATTCAATAATAAAATGCTCAGGTTTTTCTCCCACGTAAGCCATAAATAGTTAAGACAAGGTCTTCAGCTGTCTTAAATTTTGTCAGTGCACTAGAAATAGGTCACAAACAGGCAGGGACTGACTTCAAAGGCGGTCAGTGGCATGGGCTACAGCTGCATTAAAAGGAGGGTGGAGCAGCAAGTGAAGAGGTCAGTCTGTTGTCCATAGGTATCCCTTGGGTCTGTAGATGCGAATGGCACGGAGCATAAACTATTGGGTTGCTGAAGGGAAGTGTTTTAATGACCTGTCATGATTTAAAAGGCAAGTTTGAGCCTTTCACATGAAGCAGACGTGCTTTGCCAGTCCATATCAGATTAGAAGCTATATAATATTTTTATGCCACAAGCATAAACGAAACACCTACAGGCAATGAGACTCCTTCAGGTATCCCATTCCTTTGGCTCACCATGTTACATTGCCCACAAACCCACAGCAGCAGCAAATCCAACCAATGAGGGTTCAGGCTTAAATATTCCAAATAAACTGGGATGATTTGTTTTCTCTTATTCTCCATCTGTGCACTTTGTGCTGTTATTTTATAAATAGTAAAAAAATCATTCAGCTCAGGTACATCTGATGTTCAGCCTTCAATAACTGTCATGGGTACAGTTCTCTGCTGTGAGAAGTCATAGTTTATATAGTGTGGTGTACAAAGTACCAAGGTTAAGACCTGCTCTAAGTTCAAGAAGATAGCAGTGTCTCCCTTATCAGTATGTAGTAACGGCTGTTAAACATTGATTTGTTTAATGGTGAACACTGAGTACGTCTCCACTTGTCCAGGCCCATAACGGGGCAGTCTGACCTAGAGATTGTAGCCAGTGGCAGCATAGGGATCAAGTCAGAAGCCACACACCAGTCTGCTGCGGGGGCCTGGGTCTGCGGCTTCCTCTCAGCTCCAAGCCCCCTTTGACTGCTTGCAGAGTTGGTAAGAGCTGCCCAGGGTGGGTCCCACCAGAGCCCTGAGGGAGCAGCGACCATGGCGGGGGGGGGGTGTCACATGGAGCTCCCACCTATCCCCCCACCTGCACCCTGAGTAGTTTTCAATCTTTTTGAGCTGAGCCTCTACCTTCAGGTTATAATTTTTGGTTCTGCACTCACCTGCAACACAGACAGGCTGGGGAGCCTGCTGAGGTGAGTCCAGAGGAAGAGATTGTGCTTCCTGCCCCGGCCCTGCTGCGTGGAGTTGGCTCAAGCCCCACAAGGCCTTGCATCCCCAAATACAGAAGTCAAGCAATGCCTATGCGGGAGGCGTGACTGCACAACCTAGAGACATACCCACGCTTTGATCTAGCTGGCTCACATGACATCAGCAGTGAAACACAGAATGGCCAAGCCAAGCATAGAGCCTAGACATGTACGTGAATAGCCAGCCTGTGCAGCCACAGCTTCATGGCTACTGCTGTTTGTGCTATCTAGAATCATAGAAGATTAGGCTTAGAAGGGACCTCAGGAGGTCATCTCCTGCTCAAAGCACGAATGAAGGACGAAGCTAGCTCAGGTGCTTTGACCACACCTCTGACTGCAGTGCAAACATACCCTGCTTGTTCGGCCTCTCTATGGCTATGTCTACACTTGAAAAGTTAAGTCAAATCTGTTAAGTCGACTTATCAAATCGACTTAACTTTTCAAGTGTAGAAAAAGCGGAGAGCCACGGCTCCCTGCTGAGAAGGGAGCCACGCCTCCCTGCTGAGAAGGGAACGGCAGACCCTGACAAAAAGGACCCGCGGCTCCCTTCTTGCCGGGACCTGCGCAGGTCCAGGGAGAAGAGAGCAGGGCTCCCTTCTCCCCAGGAAGCCATGGCTCCCTTGTCCCCAGCTCTAGGTCGACTTTTGTAATTAAGTCGACTTAGGGTGGCCACACTGGCTTTAGGTCGACTTAACCAATCGACTTAGGCATTAAGTCGACCTAAAGACCGGTAGTTATTAAGTCGACTTAAGGAAGCCCTTAAGTCGACTTAACGAAAGTCAGGTGTGGAGGCGGCTTTATTTAGGTCGACTTAAGCTTCCTTAAGTTGACCTAAATTGCTAGTGTAGACATACCCTAAGTTTCTCCATTCATTCATTCATTCATTCATTCATTCATCTTACTCACAGGAGCTGTCAGTTGTACTGGAGTCACAGGACTGGTGTACTACATTGATCTATGACCATTTGTGTTTGTGACAAGGCAAGATTAAACCTATTCAGAAAATATCTAGAAGAAGAATATAGCACGTGTATATCAATACTCAAGGTGCGACACTGTCTATCATAAACAGAACTACAAATGAATGTGGCTCAGACTACCCATTCTCCATCTAAAGAACCCAACATTGTCACTGTGTGTCACTCTGAAGCCTAGAAGATCTATCTGGGTTTGTGTGAATCAATAGAAACAGTTATAAGCATGGTTCAGAGTTCTTTTTGTTTAGATTAGACTATCCCCAGGTGGAATCATGATCGGCATTCACTGTCTGTCATCATCCAGTTTTTAAGTCCCCAGCTGTTATCACACTTGACTGTTTGTGACAGCATGGGATTTCAGCTAGTCTGTCCCTACCTGACAAGCACCAAACAGGGATCACTTTTTTCTCTGCTACTTCCGAAGCAAATTAACTCCAATGTTTGACCTGTCCTTTCCCTCAGCTCTCAATTATCACCGGATTCTCTAGCCTTTTCTGCTACTGCTTACAATTTAATTTTGACTGGAGTCTGAGTGGAATAAATATCATAGGCTATGTCTACACTACAGGCTCTGTAAAGTCAACTTAACAAGGTCAACTTTCGGTCAACTTAAAGTCGACCTGTTAAGTCGACTTAGAGCGTCCAACATTAAACACTCCAGTCGACTGCCTGCGTCCACACTGGCAGGTGCTAGGTCAATGGAGGAGTGTTGTGGGGGCCTGGGACCATGTTCCCTCTAAGCTGCGGCCCCGCACCATGGCAGCCCGATCCCCTGCCATGTGCCTTCCCTTCTCTCCAGCCCCCGATCCCTGACGCCTCCCTTCCTTTCTCCCCGGCTCCTAATCCCACACCACGGCTTTCCCCAGCCCCTGATCCCCGCCACGGCTTTCCCCAGCCCCTGATCCCCAGCCGTGGCGATCCCCAGCCCCCTGATCCCCAGCCATGGCCCTCCCCAGAGCCTGATCCCCGCCGCAGCTCTCCCCAGCTCCTTCTCCTCAGCCCCCAATCCCCAGAATTTTCTCCCCAGCCCCCGCTCCCCAGCCACGGCTCTCCCCTTCTTTCCAGCCCATCTCCCCGGCCGTGGCTCTCCGCTTCTCTCCAACCCAAGTACAATTAGATTGACTTAGGCTATTCACCATCCACACCAGCTTTAAGTCGACTTAACAAGTCGACTTAGGCATTAAGTCAATCTAAAAAGGAGTAGTTATTAAGTCAACTTAAGGAAGCACTTAAGTCGACTTAATAAGCGCTGGTGTGGATACGGCTTTGTGTAGGTCGACTTAAGTGCCCTTAAGTCGACCTAAGTTGCAAGTGTAGACATAGCCATAGTGCTTATTTTTGATATGTATAACAGCTGGTCTACATTCTTATCTCTGCAATTTGGGTCTTAAAATGCCTTGTGGAAAAGAAAAGAAAGATTTTTGTAGTGTTCAGTAGTATGAACAATTTTCCCAGTATGGCATTGGTAGTTATTTAATGCTATTCTTCAGTATGTGTATTTTGGGGAGGTGGACTAATGGCGTCGACAGCAGAGCATTCTCCCACCAACTGAGCAGGTCTATACAGATCCTGCTTTGATGCCTGCCACTGCAGCAGTGTAGACATGCCCATGGCAATTGAACCATCCTCTTGTCCTTCTTGTTCTTTCCATGTCAAACTAGAGATGCAGAGGCCAAGAAAGGAAGATTGTATTGCAGCTTCCAGATCTATAAGTGTTATACCACTAATACAACTAACCAGAGAAAACTGATCTTCAGGACTGGAAACATAGCACCTTTCACCAGCACTAACTTCACTACACATCTTTTAAGAGTCCACAGAAAACCACACTATAGCCAAGCTCTCCAAATCATTACTATTGAAGTTGAACAGGCTGTATGATTTCAGTATCACTGTGGCTGGTAAACAATCAATGAAATAAGATCTCTGTCCAAAAAAATATCATGTGTGTGGATTAATGCTATGGACACATAAGATGAGCTCATGAAGAAATGGATCCTGAAGGTTCCACAACACCCAGAGATGAAATATCTTTTTTAAAAAAAGACTTCAGATCTGACTCTGATCTCACCCTGAAGTAACTCAGGAGTCAGTCCACTTATTCCAATGGAGTTAGACTTGTACAAGTGAAATCAGGGTCCGACCCTTCTCTTTTAGGGAAGGAGAATTATTTTTCTCCCTCCTTTCCAATTCGAAGCAGCCCACCAGGCATCCAGCTGGCTGCGGTCTATAAAAGAGTATTTCTTTAAACAAAACCAAGCCTCCCTCCTGGAAATCCCCAGCCCTACAGTAAAACACTTTAAAAAAAGTGTAAAAGATATTTTTGTTGGGGTTTGCCCAGTTGTCCCAGACATAATATAGACTGTCTCCTAGTCCAAGAGCAACTCAAATGGCCACTGCAAAGTCAGAAAAGTGAGAAACTTACTGAGCAGAGTAATGAGAGGAGTGTCTTTTGAAACAAGAGAGAAGTCTTTCACCTTCTCACATTCAAATTATCTGCTGTGGTTAAAGAATTAATGAGTAAATAACCACATGACCACCCTTTGGAATCTAAAGAAGCCTGTCTGGAGCTTACTAACCCTATATTTACACTACTTACATTTTTCAAACGAGTTCACAACATTTCAGAGAACTCAACGAGTCCCAAAAGTTTTATACATCTGTCAGGTTCATTTCATGTGAAAGCGTTCTTCGTCTCGGCTCTGGCATGTGGTAGATATGGTCTGACCCGCAGATGTCTTCATCTAAATCCTGATGCCATAAACATTATAATTTGTGATTTGGGTTTTTAACCTGGCACCTGAATCAAAAGTGAAGAGGAGCTATGAAATTTCCACCTTCCCACTCCTCTCACACTTCAGTGGTTTTCATTGAGATGAGCCCACTTTGACTGGGCTTAAATTTGGTCCTTTGTGTTTCAGTTAGTCCTTTTCTTATGTGACCCTTCCAAGCCATAGGATCATATCCTGTTGCCCTCCATAAATTAGTCAGCGGGTGTTTTTGAAGAAGGGAGCCAAAAGAGGAGCATAAATCTCTCATCCTTTACTTCCCCTTTACCTATAGGTTTTCTAATATTTCCCTGTGCTCACCAGGCGGCCAGAATTTGTTCCTTTGTGCTGAATTTGTGACTTCACCCTCATTTCTCCAGATGCAGTTCCTCATGACAAGTTTAATGTTAGGTCCCATGGCAGTTATATCTAGTCTTCATGCAAACGTATTTCAAATAATACTAAAGACAATACAGAAAATGACTAGACAAGTAAACTGCTTTTGGAAGAGGGTTGTGTGATATATGTTCTCCTTCGAGTTTGTTTCATTGCAAACTTATCCCATTTTAATAGATAATTATCATCTTCTTGTTCCCACTCCTGATCAGAATATGCAGTAACCAGTAATCTTGTGTGCTCACAGGAGCCTGGAAGACTCTGTAGAAGCAGATGGTTTTAATCAATTACAATAATTATATTATTTAAACAACAAAAATTATGTACATCTGTAATATTTTATTATAAGGTAACTCTCCTGATGATGCGTATTTATTTGTATTGGATCTATATTTTGTGCGTGTATTCATGCTGTTGTGAAATCTCAGTTTAATTTTCCTCTCTCAAACTATCATCTAAAATAGATATAAACATTATAATAATGTAGAGAAAAACAAGAGGCATTTGAATATAAATAATACAAATGTTAAAAATGTATTTGTAAAAGATGTAACTCTGGTTACAGCAGAGGTTTGGAGATTGTCCATAGCTGTGCGAGACATTATAGTTTTCCCGGGAAAGATATCATAATGGGTAAAATTATTTGTAGAAAGTGATTATCCCTCATCCCTATACACTTCCAAATCTGACCTATTTCTGAAATAAATGCATTCAGGGTCTACCAATGCACAAATGTTTTGCAACCTGGTAGCCCTGATATATTATCAATAATCAGACTAGGGAGGGGCTTGGAGAGCAAGCCTGACCCAAGCTCACCCAAGGAATGGCATTGCCTTGTTCCCCAGGGATTGTAGCACAACACTGTCTAGTCCTGCACTCACCCTGGGCGGCAGCAGCTCCATTCCATCCTGGGCAATTGGTGAGCTGGCAGGTACGTAGATTTTGGGAGGTGGGATGAGGATTTAGGTGTCTTGAAACCTTGCACCCCCTGCCTGTGATTGTAAGTAACCATATGGCTCCCATTATTGACAGCATAATATGGCAGCCTCACAATCTTTACTGTATTTGACCTCACAATACCATTTGTGAGGTAGAAATGTACTAGGTGCCCTATTTTACAGATGGAGAACTGAGCTCCAGTGAGACCATGAGACTAGCCCAAAGTCACACAGGAAGGCCTTGGCAGAGCAGGAAATTGAACATGGTTCTCCTAGATCCCTGGTCAGCACCCTAACCTGTGCCAATGAGTAAAATATTTGTTCAGGCAGTGACCATCTACCATCTTGATTAATACAGCCTCCTCTTCTCTGGATTCCCTGGTAGTCTTTGGCTTTCCTTACATTTTGTCCCAAATCTGGTAAGTATACTTACTTTCTTTGTCAATCTAATCATGTTCCCCACCTTCTGAATTCTTCCTCTGGCTCCTTTAAACATTGCATCTTGGGTATCATTTTTCCCCTTATCTCATCTTTTATATGCCCTCTGTTCTGTTACTGATCCTAACAGACACCTTGGTCATTTCCCCCTCCTGCTCCTTCTCCATCTGTATCTCATGTTGTATCCTCTGCATAAAATGAACTCCCTATCCATGTTCGCCAACCACTCTCCCCTTCATTCAAATCTCTCCTAAAAACTAAATTATTTCATAATACCCACAAATGTCCATTTCATGATAACGACTATTAATTCTAACATATATTATTCCCTCTTTGGGATTTCCTAATACATCCTATTTTCTGTGTCTTTTAGGTTAAGTTCCAGCCAACAATTGCTCCTGGGAGTAGTATTAACTACTACATATGGTCCTGTTATCCCCAGGAGGAAGACAGAGAGAAACTTTTTTTGGGGCCCCTTGCTTAGGGCTATTCAGTCATAATCCTTGTACTCATTTGCTCACAAGGGGTATGTCAAAAATAGCAATTTAGGTCGACTTAAGGACCCTCCATGTCTACACCTGACTTTCATTAACTCAACTTAAGAAATTCCTTAAGTCGACTTAATGAAAGCTTAAGTCGACTTAATAACAACCGCCCATTAGGTCGACTTAAGCCTTAAGTCAACTCCTCAAGTCGACTTAAGGACGGTGTGGACAGGGAGTAACCCTTAAGTCGACTTTATTAAGTCGACTTAACAAAGTGGACTAAGTCAATTTAAAGTCAACCTTATTAAGTCGACTTAACAAAGTCGACTTAACTTTTTCTATTGTAGACATACTCCAGGACTGCATTCTGTTCTATGTAGGTTCTTATACTACTTCATCACTATCTGAGTACCTTCCAATAGGGCATTAAGCAGTGCCAGGTTTAGGCACAAGCCAAGTAAGCCATAGCTTAGGGCCTCATATTATGAGGGGCCTCTAAATATATCGGAGATAACTAAGATTTATCATAAGGTATTTGGTAATGCAAATAAGGCTTTTTGCAAGATGTATGTTTTATTTAGTTGTTTTTTGCTGCATCGTTGCCTATATATATGCAAATATAACAGTTTATCATGTGTTTGTTCATTACCCTTTCTGTTATAATGTAATACACTTTTTTCTCTTTATTTTTTATGGTTCTCTGAATCTTGACATAGCTTAGGGCCTCCGCATGTCTTAATCCGGCCCTGGCATTAAACCATGTCACTGCACATTTGTCATGTGTTGTGTGTTCTCTCATCCTCTCCCCAGGAGGAGAAGTGTATGAAGTGGAGTGGCTTATTGTGTGTGCATGTGTATGTGTGCACTGACTGTGGTTTTAATAGAGACACTACTATTTATTTGTTAGAGAAAGCAATGTCAAAGAAGTGTCACTTGTACTTGGAGAGGAAGATGGTGAGATCTGGATGGTCCAGAGTTCTTGCGAGGGTTCATTTCCGCCTCAGATCTGGCTCTGAGAAAGCTCCATTTTCCACACACGTGAGATTCCCCATTATTGTAGAGAGTTCCACTCTGACAGAGCAGTATGGTTGATTGCATGATTTTAGCACTACTAGTAGGGAATAGGGAAAGTTTGCTCCCACTCTCCCTTTGCCTCTGCAAAGGAGGTCATGGAGGGTATGTCTACACTTGGAGCTGAGGGTCTGATTCCCAGATCAAGGGGACATACTTACATTAGCCCTTATTGAACTAGTGCACTAAAAACTCAATGTAGCTGCTGCAGCGCAGGCCACAAGATAGGGTAGCTGCCATGAGTTGATTCCCATCCCAAACCATAGGCACATATTTGGGGCAACTAGCCCATCCTACTCCTTGTGCTGGCGTGACTACACACTATTTTTAACAAGCCACTCTATCATGCGAGCACAAGTATGTCTCCTTGAGTTGACAATCATACTCCAGTAGAAAACAGAGAGATGCCTGGAGTGGAATATATCTCCTCAATGCGTTCATACCACACAATGTTTCCCCCAGCCCTTGGCAGCATAGTGGTGCTCCATATGGCCGCAATATGGAGCAGTGCCTATAACAGTCACAATAGACATTGTACACAATTTTTACTAGCTTGTTTTCAAAACATATAGCTTATCTTAAAACGTTAAAACGTTACATGGTCTATAAATAATGAATGTACCAACCTTACATATTCAAACCCTAAAACTGCACAGTGCCCATGTGCTTTCATCCAACTTCTCACTCCAAATCAAATGGCAAAACATTTGCAGTACAGGACTTAACAATTTCAGCCATTACAAATGATAGCAGAAGCTTGGAATGTAATTGAGCAAACGTGGTGGAAATTTAAAAAGTCAAAGAAGCTGCGAGGATGAATCACCCATTATTTTTACTGTTCATTAACAATATGAAATATTTCTATTGTATCTCCATCCAAGGAGATCAAAGTGCTACACAAATATGAATGAACTGGTAAAGATCTCCAAAAGTGGAGCCTGACGGTAGGTTTCAAAATCCATATTTAAGCACTCAAATAAGTGGCTGTGTTTTCCAAAAGTGCTGGCCACCCAGCCTTTCCCACTGGACTCAAGACAACCGTTACTTGCTCATTACAGTTGAAAACAATGGTCAATGGTCTAGTTTGACTAACTATAAGCTTCTATTAAAAAAAAGCTTTGTCTTAAGCTTCACAGTTTCCACACACTCTGCAGCAAGGAAGAAATCTATAAACTCCACAGCAGTGTCCCTGGATTCTACATCACTGGGGTGAAACTAGCAGTTTCAGCTGCAATAGAGGGTTTTAATGATTTAAACAGAACAATGATCTAATCAGTTATGTACAATAGCTCCTGTACTATCTACTTTGATAGTAAATTCTATTCCTTTTACATGCCCTGTAGCAATGCGGAATGGCCTCCCTCTCATGCTGACAGGGAGGAACCACCCCACACATTTCTGGTGGGTAGAATCAGGCCAGGTCCACCCCTTGCACCAGAGGGGCAGAACAGGAAGTATAAGAACATAAGAACATAAGAAAGGCCGTACTGGGTCAGACCAGAGGTCCATCTAGCCCAGTATCTGTCTACCGACAGTGGCCAGTGCCAGGTGCCCAAGGGAGTGAACCCAACAGGCAATGATCAAGTGATCACTCTCCTGCCATCCATCTCCATCCTCTGATAAGCAGAGGCTAGGGACACTATTCTTAACCCCTTTCTGGCTAATAGCCATTTATGGACTTAGCCCCCCATGAACTTATCCAGTTCCCTTTTAAATATTGTTATAAAAAATGTTATAAGAAATGGTGGAGCCTCCAACTCTGTTGAGGGAAAGCCAAGGAGGGAGTCGGATGCTGCTCGTTCCTGAACCAGGGACTGAGCTGTATCAACCACTGCCTCTGGAGGCATACCTGGAGGAGCTGCTGCCAGGTGAATATCCGAAGAAGCTGCCAAGTACCCTGAAGAACCTGAGGCTATGTCTACACTTGTTCAAGTAAGTCGACTTTGCTAAGTCTTTGTTAAGTCGACTTACCATGTCTACACTGTAAATTTAGGTCGACAAAGTCAACCTTGTCAAATCAACTTAGAACGTCCACACTGGACGCCTAAGTCAACCTGTAGGGGCTAGGTGGACCTGGTAGTGGTGCATGGTGGGAAGGGGGGCACCCAAGAAGTGGCCCCCTTCCCCGGGCTCCCCTTTCAATGTGTCAGAGAGCTCAGCATCTTACCCATTATACCAGGGTATATAGGGGCTGAGCAGGACAGGGACAGGGTATAGGAGTGGGGTGGGTAGGGCTGTGTTCTGCCCTGTGGGTGGGCACGCCAGGCTCTGTCTGTGCCAGACACCCTGGCAGGGAGGTCAGCGGGGGAGCCCTGGGAGCCCTTTAAGTCAACTTAGGACTAATCCGCATCTACACTGGTTTAAGTTGACTTAATAAAGTAAGTTTTAAGTTTTAAGTTGACTTAACCAGTAAGTCAAAGTAAAAGCAGGTCTTAATAAGTCGACTTAAAATTTCCTTAAGGCGACTTAAGCAGCAGCTTAAGTCGACTTAAGGAAACTGTAGCGTAGACGCAGAGTAAATTAAGTCAACTTAAGCCTGCTTAAGTCGACTTAATTTACTAGTGTAGATACACCCTGAGGGCCTGTGAGCAATGAAGCCCTATGAACAGGTAGGAATAGGAAGTAGCCCAGAGAAACCAGACAGTCTGGTTGTTGCTGAAATCAAGCCTGCATATTTCTGCAGGATCCCCAGCGACAGGATTCCCTGCCATTGATAGGGCTCTGGGCTGACAGCCAGTGGAGTAAGGTGGGTCAGGTCCTCCTACTGCCAACCCCCTACCCGCAGTGGCAGCCTACTCATCTTGGCCGGATACCCTGTGTTTGTTTGCTGTCTGCCCCAGGCAGAGAGCTGAGTCAGAGATCACTTTGCTTTGCCTAGCCCAGAGGCCTTGGGCCTGATGGTAGTGGCTGTCTGCCCCTACCAGGGGTCTGGGGTATAGTCTGTCAAATGCACTGTCCTAAGGGGCCAGGGTTCTAAATTCTTTACTGATTTACAGTGCTAATCCCCTGTTGATTGGCTCTCAGCCATTATGTAGCCCAGCAAAGCCAAGTGGCCTCCCTCTGAGGCTCACAAGGAGGAATATTCCCCCACATATCAGTCTTCAGTGTACCAAAGATTTTTGTAAAGACAATGCATCATGGACAATATCAGGGGGATGCTGGAGATTTTGTCAATTGGGTAGGAGCAGTGAGGATTTGGGGCAGCTAAGAAAACATGGGAGATTGTCTGGGATTGTAGAATAAATCCATTAAGTGGAAGTTGCACTGCTGATCATTTTAGTGTTGTCCTTACATTTCAAAATTAAAATGATAGCAATGAACACAGTGCTTCCCAACTCTCAGAACTATTGCTTTGGGCTCTCTTCCAAATGAAGAAGACTGCATCAGATACACTCATCTTTACAACCATGAGGGCTAGGAACACAGTATTTTCAAGTGAAAGTTCAGATTCTGAAGCACAATTCTGCAGCAAGGAGTGAATTCTATAGAAATTCTGTAGCCACTGAATACCTGGGAATCATGATAATAAACAACACAAATACATAACTCTAATGCTAGAAAAATAATTTCCTTGTTTCTTTAATAAAGCTAAACTTAATTTCTTTGCAGGCTTTGGCATAGTTATTAAGAACTGCTAAGTGTAAGAGACTTTGTTTGCCATGTAGTCTTATAACTGAATGCCTTTGCAATTAAATGCTTTTAAATGGTATGTATATAAAAATTACTTAAAGTAGGCAAGTGAAAAAGATAAAAAGGAGGAAAGTTTGGGTTTTTTTTTTTTAAACACAAGGTATTTGAATTGGCCGTGATGTTCAATCCCAATAGCTAGTGAGTTTTAATTGGTATTGAAAATCAAAGAAATTGGAGAGGAAAGAGACCTATTAGATCATCCAGTCTAGTTCTTTGCTAGTAAAGAATTGTTCCCAACAGTGTATTTCCTAGTGTTTTGTGAAGTCTGGTATTAAAATGTCCTAAGCTAGTTCATTACATAAGTAATATGCTCTTTTGAAGTAACAGAACGGGAACTGCAATAAAATTCATGGAGGTATTCTATACCAGTGGTTTCAAGCTGTGGTCTTTGGCCCTCTGGGTGTCCACAGACTATGTCTAAGGCATCCACGAAAGGTTGTCATTACTATACAACAATGATTTTCAACCTGTAGTCCTCAGACCCCTGGGAGTCTGCAGACGATGTCTAAGATTTCCAAAGGGGTCTGCACCTCTATTTAAAATTTGTATGGGTCCACAAATGAAAAATGATTGTAAACTATTATTCTGTTCAATTAATAAAAGAAAAAGAAAGAAATGTAAAGATGTGAGCTAGTATATGCAGTTACGGAGCAAGATTCTGAAGGGCCTGTTAACCCCATTATTCCCAGAAGGGTTGTCTGAAATGGGCTGAGAAAGGCCAAGCAAGAACTAAATGGCATAGTAGGGATGGTGGAGCAGCTGGTTAGCTACTCCATAGAATTGGTCCTCTGCGGACTTCAAAGGGGTGGGTCAAAGAGTTCACGTATCCAGTTCTGTCACTAAACCTCCACTGATCCTGGCACCATTTTCTCCCCCCACATGGATCTCTTTGAATTCCCTCCTCCCATTTATAAAAAATTCCAGTCAGAAAGAAGAAAACACCATGTGACTCCAGTGGCCAATCCTATAACATGAGCAATGAGAACTGAATTGTCAAACATTAAACTGAGGTGAAGACTGTGCAAATGATTTAGCACAGGGTGAAATCCATTCCTCATAAAGTGTTGGTTGAACAATTTCTAACAAATGTATGCATTTGTTCAATCAAATCCTGTTCTCAGAAAATCACAAGCAGAAAAAAAGAATAAATTATTCACTGTGAATAGCTCACCCAGCTCTATTTCTAAGAAAAACTATACAAAAACTCCCTTTAAAAAAAGGTGTGTAGTATTTTTATTGAATCAGACCTTGAATTTACAAGAACAAAAATGATTTAGATATTTGAAAGTCCATTTAATGCTTGGCATAAAACTGTAGCTTTTTACATTCAGGGCAAACACACTTCAAGGGCATTGGAGTTCAAATTACTATCCTGTGAAGTGTAGGGATTGGCTGAACAGTTCAAGAGTAACTCAAATACCAGTGAATCTGGCCTGTTCTCTGTCCATAAACTACACAGCAAATGATCCTGCTTACTGACGTTTTTTCAGCTGGGACAGCTGCTATAACAACTCAGAGCTTTTCAATCTGTATACAGTACTCATGTATAACCATTTCCAATTTTCAGCATGGACCCATTTTTCTTTCTAGGCAGTTTTGTTGGCGCTATGAGAGCCTGGGGAAAAGCTGCTTTGATAGCCTTGGAGGAGGAGCGACATTAAAGTCAATGGAGAATTTAAAAGGGGAAAAATAGGGTAGGAAGATTTACAGCAAAAAACAACATACGTCTTGAATCTCATCCAGGAGAAGCCACAGGGGGCTGGTGCCAGTCATCACTGATGAAAGGCTTTGAATTTGTCAAGCAGAAAGACGCTGTATTAAAACTGCATTAAAGCAAAGGGGAACTGCGTTAAGGGGACAATCAATGGGAATTTTGCCTGAGCAATGTCTGCAATTTCAGGTGCTATGGTAAGTATTCAAATTCTCTCCCTTATGATCTCTTTTTGAATATTAGGGCTCAAAGCTGCAGTCCTTCCACAGGCAAAATTTCCATTGAAACCAATGGGAGTTTTGCCCAAGTAAGAATTTTCGGATCAAACTCTTTGTCCCTGGATTCTGCTGTTAGGTAAAATTCTACCATTGCCTCTGTAATTAGTCGGGTAACACTAAATAGAGCTGGGCAAATTTTTTAACAAAAAAAAAAATGCAGATTTGGGTCAACCAACAGAAACTTCCTAATCCAAGCTGATTACTGTGAATTGTTTCAGTCAAAAAAGGAAAAATATTTTTTTAAATGGCAAATGTTGATTTGAAATGTTCATTTGGCATATTTGAAACAAAATGTTTGCACGTTTTACTTCCAAATTTTTTTTGCTTCAGGCCTTTGCTTGATTTTGTTTTTAAAAAATTAAAAACCCTCAGAATGAAAACAATTTTCTTTAGCATTTCTATCTGCTGATTTTTTCTGTTCAGCAACTGAACAAAAAACCCAGTTATTCACACAGTTGTACCACTCAAGCCAACAACTTTATTCCTACAGTCTATTAGACCAGCCATAATTTCTTACATCAAAATATATTTCAGTGAGCACTTTTATGATTCAATATCTGTTTATCTCAGGCTATAGACAGTGGCTACTGTTCATGGAGATATTGCCAGTGAAAAACACGCTAATGCAACCTTTCCTATGGTGCAGCATATCATGCCTGACTTATTGCAATGGGAGGAGATAAGGGGAGAAAATCCAACTTCATTAGAGTGAGAAATATGTAGTCCTTCGGCCTCTATATGCAAGCGGCTTTAAGCACCCTTATTGGCATCTTTATGATCTGATTTTCTTAGTTTCTTCCCATTACCTTCCACAATACCTACATTCCACATGTTCCTGGTTACAAGTTCCAGAGGGGTAACCGTGTTAGTCTATTTCAGCAAAACAAACAAGGAGTTCTGTGGCACTTTTACAAACTAACAAATTTATTTGTCGCATGAGCTTTCATGGGCACATGCTATATTTTCCATTTCATTCATCTGACAGAGTAGAATTGTGCCACAAAAGTTCATGTGACAAATAAATGTGTTAGTCTTTAAAGGTGCCACAGAACTCCTTGATTGTGTTCCTGGTTACGTTGTCTTATGTATATTGTTTTGAGTGTTGTTCCCCTCTGCTATGCATCCCATTCACAAAGTGAAGCTTGCACCACCAACCTCGATGACTTCTGTTCAGATGAAACAACAAAGTGTATAAATAATTTCAACTATCTTACTCAATAAATAAATTAATTAAAACTAATTAAATAAAGGGTAGCTTAACAGTTTTTTATGTGTATCCTGAATGAAGGGTGGCTAGCATGCTGACCAGCTTCAATAACTCCTAACTCCCACCACAACAATACATTTAAAGGCGCAGTACACAAAAGACAAAAAGATCTCTCCTTTAAATTGTTCAGCTGCACAGGTGAGGGCCCACCTTTTTGTTCTGGATTTGTACAGCACCTAGCACAATGGAGTCTTGGTCCAATCTAACCTTAAGGCCTGATTGTTCAACAACAGGTGCCTGGATATAGAAGATTCTGAGCTTGAATTGTCACTGTAAGAGTGTGCACAGGTTTATTAGAGGCATATTTATTGGGTCCAATTCTACTTGCACCTATAATGATTTTATATCAGTGCAGTTCTAATGACTTCAGCAGAGTTACTTCTGGTTTACTCTGCTATACATGAGCTCTGAATCAAATCCAGTATGAGAGAGTAGCAGTATTTTTCCTCTAGCGTGATAGTTATATGGCTTCTGCTATTCCAAGAGAACAGCAACAACACAATTCCTGCTCTTGTGAGATAAATTAGATTAGGAGTTAGTTTCTTTCTTTCTTTTTTATTTTTAAAGCTGACTTGCAGTGTCACCATTGGCATAAACAGTCCTGACTTCTCCATCAGCTATTTCCTTCTCCACTTCCTCTTTCACCGCATGTTTTTCACATTTGTACTGTACTTGCAAGCTCAGAAAAGCTCATCTGACTGTGACTGCAACTCTGGCACGTAGCTCAGTTCCCCCCCCCCCCCCTTACTGAGCTAAGTTTTTGCATGACATGCTGCCAATTTCATTCCTTTTTTGCTTCCTTCCATAGAAGCAAAATATATTTAATTCAGATATTTCTTATACATACTATAAAATACATTTTACATATAGAATGAATTTGGCTCCATTTTAAATTGATTTGGCATAATACAACAGACTAATTCTGCCTCAACACACTGAGAGCAAATGAAAGCTATGTCATTAAATGATGGGATATACATTCAATTTTCATTTATTATAATGATTGATTGCTTTAGTTATCAGTGATGAAGGCATGACTGAGTATAAATAAAAGCTGTAGATCACCTTTCAAAGACATTTATAGGAGTTTATGTTCTAATTTCTTTTCAAGATACGTTAGTTTAAAAATAGCACTTCACCAAGAGTCAGAGTGTTAACCTTAGTTTCCTGGCCAGGTTCTAGTGTGGTTAATTACATTATGCATACTCTACATTTCCCATGTAATTTTCAGTTAGAGAAACCACCTCCCCCATTTTTAAAAAATTGTTTGATAGTTTTGCTGCATGCAAAATTATGTTGATGTCCCACCCCGGTGGTGGCTGCATTTTAAGCAACAATGAGCAACTTGACTATTACTTGGGGGCAAAGGGAAGGCAAATCCAGAGCAAAAGTATGTCTTAGGTTCCTTGCGCACCTATTCCTTTTGTCTTATGAGAAGGCAGCAAAAAGAGATGGGAGATGGGCAGAGAATAGGAATGTATGAAGAGATCTATTCATATGTGAACTTCATTATGCTCTTATGGGCTGCTCTTCATGCAAATTTTCACCCAAACAATGGTGGTGAATGAAAAGTTATTTTCAGTGCAAGTCTGTGTGTGAATGCTTATTTCAAAATTCAGTAAAGAAATAGCTAAAATCAGTTTGTTACTGACCTTTGCTTAATGTTGGGGGGGGGTTGGGGGGGGTTTATTTGTTTGTCCCACTGACAAGAAGTAGGCTATGATGGATACAAAGGCAGCCATGGTAGTGACCCTAGCTGTGAAAGAGGCAATGAGGATGACTGGATATGGAAGCTGCGGGATTTACATGTTCCCAGAGGGTGTACCTCAAAAGAGCTTCCTGGGTATGAAGTGCTGACTGATAGAGCTGATGGAAAAGAAGATCAGAGGCTTGGAGTTGCAGGCGGAAACCCTGGTTGAATTTAGAAGGGGGTTCAAGCAAATGATGGCACAAAGGCATGAGGAGGCTGAAGGGAAAAAACCCAGACTTGCAGATGGAAGCAGGACCAAAGAACTCTGAGGGTGGAATGCTGAATGAGGAAAGTGGCCCGTGGAAGCATGTAACTACAAGAATGACGCAGAAGAAAAGATGGGCTAGTGAGGAAGAAATAGATCTCAGGAGCAGGTTTGCGGAGGTGGAAAATGAAGAAGGGGTACTGCAAGCAGTAACTGAAGGTGGGAGAGCAAGGAAGAAGAGAAGAGCAGCTATCCAGGGGTTCTCAAACAAGGGGTCATGACCCCTCAGGGCATCACCTGGTTATTATAGGGGTGTCAGAAGCTGTTAGTCCCCATGCATGCCAGGGCTCTGGCTGTCAGCAAAGCACATGGCTGACTGCTCATGCCCTACAGAGCTGAGTAGCCGCACAGCTTTGAAGACAGTGCTGCCCCCCACATCAGCACAGGAGTGGCATGGTAGGGAAGGTCTTCATTTTTTGGGCAGCCCTCACAGCCTGAAATATTTTCAAAGGAGGTTCCAGCAAAAAACAATTTTGAGAACCCCAAGCTACTCCTACACAAAGAGTGGATGAGCCAATGGAATCCACCAATTAAGAGCCCCAGGCGGATACAGGATGTGCTACAGAAGATTGAAAAGAAGAATAGAAGACGAGAGGACTTGCAGCCAGAAAGAACAGGGGATAGGCAGGAAAATCATGATCATCAGGAAAAGGTAGGTTTACATGAGTGGGGACTCCCTACTGAGAAGACCAGACAGGCCTGTAACCAGAGCTGTTCCAGAGAACAGAAGGGTGTGCTGTTTGCTGGGTGCTAAGATGCAAGATGTGGACCTGAAGCTGAAAAGGATCCTAAAGATACAGATGCAGATAAGACTGGTTTCCACTTCATTTCCTGATCATTTCTTTCCTTATTCACAGCACTCTGCCCTTCCCATATGCAGGTTCCACTTCAGAGACACACTGTAAAAAACTCACATCAGGATGGAAGGGTCTATATAAATTATTAGTCTTGGAATACAAATGTCTCTGTTTCTGGGCTGAGAGAGACCTTGATCTATCAAGTATATTTGATCCCATGTATTTTTGCTGAATGGAGATGCATTGTGCAGGTAGTTAGGCAAATGTTCTTAGAAAACATATATTAGTACAATACCCTCTCTATACAGTTTATTAAGATATTCAAAATCAGGACAATTTGCCAATATTGTGGCATTTTAAATAATCATATAGAATCCTTTTCTGGACAGTCTGCGTGATAATCTAACAGTACCAGGATTAGTAATAAAGAGAGAATGGCAGAGGATTTGCATTTTCCATTGAGGATACCTTCTCCTCTCATTTATCAACTTTTTGTCAGGAATAATATTCTTCTCCATGGATGCGTCTACACTTGTAAATTAAGTCGACTTAAGCTTGCTTAAATCGACTTAATTTACTCTGCGTCTACACTGCACTTACCTTAAGTCGACTTGTTTAAGCTGCTTAAGTCGACTTAAGGAAAATAAAGTCAACTTCATGAAAATTAAGTCGACTTTATTAAACCTCCTTTTAATTTGACTTCAGGCTTAAGTCGACTCTCTAAAGTCGACTTAAGCCAGTGTAGACCTGGAGTAGCCCTAAGTCAACTTAAAGTCGACTTAGGGCTCTCCACAACTCCCCCACTGCCCTCCCTGCTGGAGGGGGGGGCACAGGGAGAGCCTGGCATGCCCCCCCAAAGGGCAGGGCAGAGCCCTGCCCACCCTGCCCCTATGACCTGCCAGGGTCCCTGTCCCCCTTTGCCCCATTGTACCCAAATACAATGGGGCAAAGGCTGAGCTCCCTGGCACTTGGCAAGGGGTGCCCTCCCTGCCACCATGGACCTGCCCAAGGTCCCCCTAGCCCCTAGAAGTCAACTTAGGTGTCCAGTGTGGACGCTCTAGGTCGACTTTGTAAGGTGCCCCCTAAGTCGACTTAAAATTTAGGTGTAGACATGCTAAGTCAACTTAGCTAAAGTCGACCTAAATTTACAAGTGTAGACATAGCCCATGATTCTTTAGTGCCGTGAGTGAGGTTTCCTTGGATATTATTCTATGCATTGCGAAGATTATATATAAGGTCAGATGTCCTAGGAATACCTTTCAATATACAGTAACTGTTTTAAAGGCCAAATACTTCAACAAATAGCCAGTGTCTGTCAAACAGGGGCACTTCATTGATCAACTGAAATTCAGTTCAGGGAGAAAGCTCTGACCACGTGAATTATACTGTTCCTGATTCAACTGAGCTAGAGAATGGTTAGTTCACTGAGAAGTTTATATTTTATCACTGAACTCATTTGAAAAGTTATTAATGGTAATTGTACTGTAACGGAAATTTAAGAAGTGGGTACAATATACCCCACCTTGGATGACCTATTGGGATCACTCTTTCTGACACACACAAACAACTAGTCAATCTCAGTCTCTTATAGCTTTTGGATCCTAACACCTCCAAAGTTAAAAATAGCCATTCTTGTTTCAAAATTGCTCATCATCCTGCTCAGATGGTCTGTATTTTCAGGCACAATAATTGTTTTAGTCCCAAAGTCACCTATGTTGCATATAAATATGAAGCAAACACTGTCTCTTATTAAACATATATATATATACTATTTATCACAGCAAGAGCCCTAATCTCAGTTGGGGCCTCCAGGCATTACTGTAATACAAATAAATAAGTGATATTGCTAATAATATTATTAATAGTCATAATACATTTTTCTCACCGATAAATCTGATGTGAGCAACATCACACAAAAAGCTAATGCTTATTTGCTGGCAGATGATAACTGACCAGTACTACCTAATAGCTTATCTGAAGATCCCTGCCAGGGAGTTAACTTCTGCATGAGCTTCTCAGCATAACTTTCTAAACAAGTCACCAAGGTTGATGGTAGAGAGATTATTGCACCTGCAAATCTCAACTGGCTGTTAGCTGGCCTGAATGTGAGACTGCTATAATTGGTGCCCGCTTGTCCATGCAAGCCCTGGGAATCCAGCACTTTGGCAGGCCAAGAATTCTGTAACCATATTAGGGGTAGGAATATGTACATATCATGATCTCAGATCTAACCTGAATTAATGATGACATTCAACCCACTTTTCCCTGTAATCTGGAAAGGTCTCCTCAAAGGGAATGAGTGCAGGTGCAGATGCAAGCAGTAACAGCTTTCTTACTTTACAGTATTATATTGCAGAAAAAAAAATTAACTCTGGAAATAACAATAGCTGCATAACTAGTTGTAGTACAAAAGAATTAGGTAATAAAAGCATGTATGAGAAAGAGACTTTTCCCTCTACTTCCATTTTAGGAAAAGTAATTAACTTTGAATACCAAATGGAGTACTATTTAACATTTCCTGTTAAAGGAACAGCAACTGTTTGTGTTAGGGAGATGATTGCTTTGAATGCATTATTATTTCAGTGCCCAAATCTGTGTCTGCCACCTCCTGGTACAGATAAGAAGCCACTGTCCTTACCATAGGGGGTTAAAATCTCATTGCAGAGGTGACTCAGCAAAAAGGTAACAAACTAGTAAGATGGAGTTGGAAGAGGGGCGACCACAGGCACCAGCAATAAGATTACATGTGCCCTTTGCACAGCATGGCACATCACATTATTTTTGGTATAAATGAAAACAAAATTCATTGATCACTAATTTTGTGTAGGTATTAAGGAAGGATCTGAATGCCGAGAGGAGGGAGGCATAATCATCTCCATGTTGGATGTTAAATGCCATCTGATGCTGCCCAAATCACTGCACCAAGAAGCTAGTACAGGTATCTTCATTCCTCCTGTATCCTGAGACCTGAAAAAGTTAGTTTGCGAATTGGCCATTACCCCGAGGACTAGCATAAACCCTGCTGACTACAAAGAAGTCGCTCAAGAAAGGGAGAAACTATCCTGATCTGCCTATCTACAACCATCTTTTTGCTGCAGGACCTAATGAGACGGACGAGAAGAAAAATCTGCAATGATTTTTTTTTACATACCAAAGTTTAACAGCTTCAGCTGAGAGGCTGATTAATGGTTAATTTGACCAGCTGGCTTAGTGAAAGCATGTTGTTAACCCTGCAGCCATAACTAAATCATCATTTGGAAAGAGTTTGTACATGTCTGACTAACACACGTAAGAGACTTGCTAGGCTAATAGCGAATGGTCTCTGCAGCATTCAGTCAAATTCCAAAGGGGTAGCCGTGTTAGTCTATTGTAGAAAGACAACAGAGTCCTGTGGCACTTTTAAAGACTA